>CM074973.1:3102048-3119244 GCA_037577455.1 Pangasius macronema
AAATGGAAGTACTTTGCTTAAAATGGCTGTAATTCCTAAATGGTAAATGCTATATTTTTGTGGAACCTCTTAAAATAAAGCTGAAAGTGTACACTTCCATCACATCTTGATTGTTTTATTTCAAAGCCTTTTTAGTGGTGTATAAAGGCAAAATCACAAAAACTCCATCATTGTCCAAAAATACAGTTAGGTCTGGAAGTATTTGGACAATGACAGAGTTTTTGTGATTTTGCCTTTATACATATATGTATAAATGTGCTACTGAGCCATATTTTACTGAGACTGTTGGCTTTAGGGAGCAGATTAAAAAGAACATGATACACATAGCTTTTGGTTCTTACAGGTCCTGAATCTCTTCCTGGCGTTGCTGCTCAGCTCCTTCAGTGGAGACAATTTGGCATCGTCAGATGAAGATGGTGAAATGAACAACCTGCAGATTGCCATATCAAGAATCAGCAGGGGCATTGACTGGGTCAAGTCCTTTATTATCACAAATGTAAGGCGTTTGTTGGGCCTGAAACCAAAGGAAGAAGAGAAGAAAGGAAGTGATTTAGTCCTGAACCACATGGACATGGGTGAGTCAGGGGACGAGACTAAGGAGGAGCTGAAACAGCTTGATGGTGCTCTTAGGATGGCTGTTGTTCCTGTCGCAAAGGGAGAGTCTGATGTTGAAAGCCCTTATGATGACGACAGTGCTTCTGAGAATGAAGAGAAGATCGATGAAAAAAAGAAAGTGAGTTATTTCCTATAAAAATATAAAATTATGTTAACAATACAGTGACATTAATAGGTCTCATGTGCCTCCCAAGTTGCTTCCCTGACAGCAATGTGCCAATGATTACAATTTCTATATCATACTTTTTATCTGGTTATATTTATATTTAATGTTGTGGAATGCTCATGAAACCAATTAGCTTAGATATCACTTACGCTATAGCAATAGTTATCAAATAGATATCAATATAGTTAAAATTTATTTGTAGACGAACGTCTTTTGGAATAGTCTTTAAAAGAAACAATTAATAGTTGTATAATAATCATTCTATGGAGCATCCACCTTAAACATCCATGTGAATTAGTCGATAGTAAAGAATAACAGATTAAAATGAGTGCATTACTATAAATCTGTGATTTGTGTTAGTGTGAGATGAAAGTTATAGAAAGTTAATGAACATCTGACCTGTCATAATCAAAACGAATAAGAAAACTCTTACACCTGAAAACCTCAAACCTGTGGATATCAAGGCCAGTATGTGGCTGAACATAGAGAAACATACACACTCTTTGTGTTTTTATGGGTGTAGAGGAGGTCAGGTGTCACAGTGACGGAGCGTGGGAAAGAGCACCAGTGCGGCATGATTAGTTAACCTGCTCATCAACTACCTGACCTCTTGGGCTCCTCTTTCACTCATTCTTCCTACGTAGAATTTTCACTTTGCGTAACATAGCCGTATATCTAAAAATCTGTCTGTTCATGCATTGTAGTAGTTTATGAATAGTAAAGGTAAGCAGTGCCACTTGAGGTCAGATATTTTGTTAAACATTTGTTTCAATGAGGCACATAAGCCCTGACTCATTAGGCAACTGTTTGTTGGTATGTCTGCAAACTGGGTTGAATTACGCGGCTCACATAACATACTCTCGCGTGTCTAAATGCTTGCCATAACACCGGCAGCCATGTTTCTCCACAGGGAAGGGGATACATAGCAGAAGTGGAGGCAGTGGAGCTAAGCAATCAGCTTTACTTCACTAGAATTTAACCAGGAGAAAGCCAAAATCAAACAACCGCAAGTGAAATTTATTTATGCCATGTTGCCTCAATTTCTACTATAAAATAAACTTTACATGTTTGAATGTAGAAGAACTTCACATGGAATTATACAAAAAAAAAACGACAGCTGGAAATATTCTAATGGATAAACAGCATGGTACTGTGCTTTATCCGACAGATCTGTTTACTCCTTAAGCTTCAGTTACATGCCGCTACGTCAGTGAAAGAGGAATACCGTCCAAATCCGAGGGATGGATTTATGCAGCACACTTATCATTCACAGTGTCTTCTTCATGCTGCTAAATATAACTCCTTTTGAACTGTGCCTGTAAAGCCAGATATATTCTCGTACAAGATGTCCTGAGCGCTCTAGCTAAGAAATCTAGACAGAAATAGTAAAGGAAAACACAGTGACAGTTCAAAAATAACTACAAGATAAATATGTGGTTTGTTTGTGAGAGTGTTTCAGCTTTTTTCCAGATTTTTCCACAAATGCCTCTATTTTCAGTAGAGTCTGCATCTAGACCCTTCTCCATATTTTGCTGAACATATTCTGATGGATATATCTTTAACACCTCTTTTGGACAGCTGAAAGATGCAGACGACTCGTCCAGCTGCAGCACCGTGGACAAACCTCCAGAGGTGGAAGAGGTGGAGTCAGAGGATGAACCAGATCCCATCGCCCCAGTGGACTGCTGCACAGAGAGTGAGACTCACTAAGTTGTTTTCAGTGTCTCCAAATGGGAAGCAGGTTAACCCAGATACCATACTATTAAAAAAGTACTTACAGGCTGCTCAGTAGCATAGATATCCCTGCTAAAAAAAAAATCCAGCTTGGTCTGACCACCTTCTAAAATATTGGCCGAGCTGCTCAAACTGGTAGGCCATCATCATACTTATTATCCAGTGTCCTTACTTATTGATTAAACAGTAAATGTTAATTAATGTTGACCACAGTGGTGCTGCCTCACTGTTCCAGGATCCCTGCTTCACTCCTGAGCTCAGGTTACTCTCTGTGCAGAGCTTTGCATGCTGGGTTTCTCTGAATACCACCTCCCAAATATGTTCAGGTGGATTGCCAATGCCAAATTGCCCCTAGAAGTGATGGTGTGTGCATGGTGCCTGGTGATGGCCTGGTGTCCCATACAGGGTATATTCCCATCATGCACCAATGTTTTCAGGATCCACTGCCACCCTGATGAGGATGAAACACTTACTGAAGATAAATGAATAAGAAATCCCCAGAGTGGTGGAAAAATAACTTGTCTGTGATGTAGAATGAGTAGCACTAATTCAGATACTGTCTTCTTTCTTCCAGCTGGTCAGACTACACTTGAAAGCACCGTTTTCTAAAGTAGATTTGTGTAATGGAGAACTGAATTGTCTAGGACTAACATTTTAACATTTTAACGTCATCAAATTTAAATAGAAATTTTGAATTTATCCATATCTCCTGCCCCCTGCATTAAAGAATGCATTAGACGTTGCCCGTGCCTGGATGTGGACATCACCAAGGGCAAAGCAAAGGCATGGTGGAACTTCCGTAAGACCTGTTACGCCATTGTGGAGCACAACTATTTTGAGACCTTCATCATCTTCATGATTCTCCTCAGCAGTGGTGCCTTGGTGAGCTGATAGGAAAAAAGTGTTGATACACTGAAAGACTTTTCTTTTGAGAAGTGGTACAGCTCATGTCTTCTTCTTCTCTGATCAGGCATTTGAGGATATTTACATTGAGCAGCGACGAGTGATTAAAATCATTCTCGAATATGCAGATCAGGTCTTCACCTACGTTTTTGTCATCGAGATGCTCCTGAAATGGGTTGCGTATGGTTTCAAGACCTATTTCACCAACGCCTGGTGCTGGCTGGACTTCCTCATTGTTGATGTATGTCTTTATGTTTATCATGTCAAAAAAAAACTCAAGTAAAAGCAATAAGATTTGACATGTAGCTTCAGTGACAGTATTTTTTGCTAATGATTCCCTTACCTTTTGAAATTGCAAAATTATCACACAGGTCTCCCTGATCAGCTTGACAGCTAACATTCTGGGTTACTCCGAGCTCGGACCCATCAAATCCCTGAGGACCTTGAGGGCTCTGAGGCCGCTCCGTGCCCTGTCCAGATTTGAGGGAATGAGGGCAAGTACATGATTTCCCCTTTGTCAGACTGATCAGGGTTCAATTCAAATAGATTTGATTTCATTTGTATAGTGATAGACATTGACACAAAGCAGCTATACAGAAATCTGGGTGTAGATTTAGATGCCTAATGAACAATCCAGAGGCAACAGTGGTGAGGAAAATTTCTGTGAGATGACCTGAGGAAGAAACCTTGAGACGACTCAAAACCCGTCCTCTTCTGATTCGAGGGATTAGAAATCATTCCAGTGTACAGGTGAAGAGTAAAGACACACAGGTCTGAGTGTGTTGAAAGTTTGTTCAGTATGAGCAGATTGTAAATAACAGTCCTGGGATGAACTTCAGGACAGTCTTTATGATTACATCAGGTACACATCTACAGTATCCAGGTGAGATTATACACTGAAACAAGGGTGCAAACTGTTTTTGGGAAATGCAGATCATCAGGGTGTACATGTGGAACCATCCACAGCAGCAGAGTGTAGGTCCAGTCTAGTGAATACTACTTGTACATGAAGTATCTGATCCCAGAGCAGGGCTTGCATTTAAAGGCAGTTTAAAGCTATGGCTTGTATTAACTTTTACAAACTACTTGTATTTAGGTTTAAAAGTGGTTTTGAATTCTTGTGAACGTCCTCAGGTGGTGGTTAACGCCCTGGTTGGAGCCATCCCCTCCATATTTAACGTGATGCTGGTGTGTCTGATCTTCTGGTTGATCTTCAGCATTATGGGTGTGAACCTGTTTGCTGGAAAATTCCACTATTGCTTTAACACAACGTCTGAAGAGTTTTTCTCATATGAAGAGGTGAACAACAAAAGCGACTGCTTCGAGCTGATAGCAAATAATTTTACAGAAGTGCGATGGATGAACACAAAGGTCAACTACGATAACGTGGGCATGGGCTACCTCTCCTTGCTGCAAGTGGTTAGTGTTCATACATGACTGAGTGTTAAGATGGATGGATGGATGGGGGTATGGTTAGAGAATAGCATGAGATACTAATGGCTTGTTTTGTTTTGGTTATATATCTTAATTTCTTGCTGGTTCACAGGCAACTTTTAAAGGTTGGATGGACATCATGTATGCTGCTGTGGATTCTCGTGAGGTAAGGTTCACTCTTCAGAGGTACAGAGAAACTCTGGACTTGTTTCCTCAAGTACTTGCCATAACCTGATGAATAATAATTAATAGACGTAGGATACAAGGTCTAGGAGTGATAGCAAATTAACAAGTTAACCTATATTAACATTATGGTGTCAACTCTGTAACTGATACGAATTGACATTACACCTAAATATACATGTATGAAGAATTAATGCAGTGAGGAGGTATTATGATTAACACTGCTTTTCACTTTTGCCTCTTTAACTAGGTGGAGCAACAGCCAGATTATGAGGCAAACCTCTACATGTACCTGTACTTTGTTATTTTCATCATCTTTGGGTCCTTCTTTACCCTCAATTTATTCATCGGCGTCATCATTGATAACTTCAACCAACAAAAATCAAAGATAAGTATCATTAACACAAAATAAGATGACAATTGCCTACAGCCTCAGTGTGCTGGACAAAAGAGTGATTTTACACAAGTTTAAACACATTTATGGGTTTGTATGTAAGGAATAAAACACTTGGGGGTGTGCTGTTATAGGATAACAATCAACGACAGGGTGTAGTGATGAAATGGAGTTACTGCTGCCATCTCAAAGTTGATTATTTTCCTAAAAACACCACATCCCATAGTGCTTCATTCCTCCTGTACCAAAGCAATTTGCAGATAAAATGTTTTTTTAAGAATTAAAAATTGTACTTTTATCAGTGTGTAGCCACATTTAATGATGTGAAATGTCTGCAAAAACTCTCTCTCGTGAAGACAAAACACAACATAAACCCCTCCATCCTGAAGACCTTCCAATCGTGAAACTTACTGACACTGAACACTCCGTCCATAAATATTAAATATCAATATCTCCTTAAAGAAAACTTCACTGTATAAACAATTATATATGTTTCTTTGTCAAACAACAGCACATTTTAATCCCTTTTTATTATTCTTAAATTACGTGGACTGTCCCTATGAATGCGCTGTTGCTATAGAAACGATAACGTATTAAAACGAGAGCATTAATTAATCAACACCTTCTTGAGAATTCAACAATATGTTATAAATAAAGTCATGTAAATCGCTGTAAAACATACGGCTTGAATGTGAAGATATTTTCATTTTGCAGATATAATTAATGCATCGTACAAATAACGTGCAGTCTGTAATTAGCCTATGGCAGAAATAATACTAATGATAATCTTCAAAAATTGATAACCCTAAGGTTAAGTAAGGCCTGTTCATGATCATTTCAAATGCGTAAGAAGATATTATATTTATGCCAAAACCCCCAAATTCTGTACTACTTACTAACACCAGGACACAAAGGAATGAATCCTCCTGTTCTGGAGAACATGACAGAGGAGCAGAAGAAATATTATAACGCTATGAAGAAACTCGGCTCTAAGAAACCACAGAAACCGATTCCTCGCCCCCAAGTAGGTTCAGTCCTCAATGTAACGAGATAAATACATAAAATATCTACCAATGAATGCCATGTTCTAGCAAAATGTCTGTTTGTAAAGACGTCTTTTTCCTCACATCTTCTGTCTGAACTTCCTGCAGAACTGTTTTCAAGGCTTCATCTTCGACATTGTCACAAAGCAGTTCTTTGACATCCTGATTATGGGCTTGATCTGTCTGAACATGATCACCATGATGGTGGAGACGGATGACCAGAGCCCAGACGTTGAAGAAATCCTGTACTTCATCAACTTCGTCTTTATCGTCCTCTTCACTGGAGAGTGTGTGCTCAAGCTCCTCGCCTTGCGACAGTATTTCTTTCACGTTGGATGGAATATTTTTGATTTTGTTGTGGTCATTCTTTCAATCTTAGGTGAGTACTGGAGTTAGAGAGAAAGTCATGTTGATTAGCATTTTTAGACTCATTTGCCCTGATTTTGACTCTAGGATTCATTGACATAAGCTAGTCGAACTTATGTTACTTACACATGGCACAAAACAAATAAACATTACTTCCCTGTTGTCAGGATTGGAGGCGTGAATGTGCGGTGAATATCTAATATGAACGCAATTTTGCACTTTGAGGTATAACCGGCCCGATCCACATATTCGTTAAGGCAAATGTGCAGAACAGAAAGGACCATCCTGCACAGATTCCGTTTTTTGACGTAGTTGAATTTGCACCTATTTTTACACATTCAAGCCTTCATTAAATCAAGGCCATGAATATTGTTTGCACTGAAATGTTTAAATGTAATATATATAATATAATATAATATATAATCGATAAAGTCTGTGACTAGGACAATAATTGTTGAAAAAAATCCGAATCAGGATCGCCTGCAGTAACTCTTCATGAAACAGTCGCCTACGCTTTTCCGTGTCATCCGACTTGCCAGAATCGGACGCGTTCTGCGTCTGATCCGAGGTGCTAAAGGCATCCGGACGCTGCTGTTCGCCCTGATGATGTCCCTCCCTGCGCTCTTCAACATCGGCCTCCTCCTATTTTTAATCATGTTCATTTTCTCCATATTTGGCATGTCCAACTTTGCCTATGTGAAAAAAGATGCTGGCATTGATGACATGTTCAATTTTGAGACCTTTGGAAACAGTATAATATGTCTGTTCATGATCACAACGTCCGCTGGCTGGGACGGGCTTCTGTCCCCTATCCTCGACAGCAAACCTCCCGACTGCGACCCGGACATTGAGAATCCTGGCACGGATGTGAAGGGTAACTGTGGGAATGCTGGAGTGGGAATAGTCTTCTTTTGCAGCTACATTGTGATGTCCTTCCTTGTGGTGGTCAACATGTACATCGCCATCATTCTGGAGAACTTCAACGTGGCGACGGAAGAAAGCAGCGAGCCTTTATGTGAGGAAGACTTCGAGATGTTCTACGAGACCTGGGAGAAGTTTGATCCAGATGCTTCACAGTTCATCGAATACAACGCTCTGTCCGATTTCTGCGACACCCTGAAAGATCCGCTGAAGATCCCGAAGCCGAACATGGTCAAGCTGATCTCCATGGACCTGCCAATGGTACCTGGGGACAAGATCCACTGTCTGGACATCCTGCTGGCTCTCACAACCGAGGTGCTCGGCGACTCTGGGGAAATGGACATGCTCAAGTCGAGTATGGAGGAGAAATTCATGGCAAACAACCCCTCTAAGGTGTCGTACGAGCCGATAACCAGCACTCTTCGACGGAAGCAGGAGGACGTGGCTGCTAAGGTCATCCAGAGAGCCTACCGCACATACAAACTCAAGTGTTCTGGCAAAAAGGGAGCCTGCAGCTTCAGACAAAAGAGCGAGAAGCCTCCATGTGTAGCTCTGCAGAATGAGGTGGTCTTACACTCTGCCCCTTTCATCATCCCTGACCAGACCTACGTGGAGAACCTGAGGGAGTCCATTGTGTAGCGAGCTCCTGCAGGTTGTTTCTGGTTACATATTCATCAAAATGACACTGTTTTCACAAAACCGCTTGTTCACTTCCAAAGTTAGTCCCTACTACGAAGGGAATGTGAGTGTGAGCTGCATTTGTGAGCTTTATATGTCACTATGAAAAAGTTACGAACTAAAATCAGTGAAGAAACTGAAGAAACAGTGGTGTGAATTCTTAAAAAAAAAAAAAAAGTCAGTCTGTCATGTAGCATTAAGATGTTAGTTGGGCTCTAAGCACAATTTCCTAGTCCCAGAAGAATAGTAGGAAGAAGTACAAATGTAGCATGGGACTTTTAGATAATCTGTGAATACTTTTGATACAAGACTGAAGAAATTGTTAGCTAGGTACCACGTTTACCTCTTCCACAATACAAGAACAGTTTTAAACTATACTTTGTTTCTTTCCTCTTCAATTTGTATTAGTTAAATTTATAACGCTAAATCAGATTACTGGTGTTATAGACTGTAATATATTACCAATACCCCAAATCTGAGATTTTCACAAGGAACATTATGTAAAATCTGAAATCAGATAAGTCAGATCTACTCAGTTGTTACAGCCAAGATGCAGAATTTGTTAAAAAAAAAAGCAACCTATTTTACAGTTACTGTTTAACATCAGCCTCATCTACATTCTCTCATGGAAGTGTGTTACTCGTGCCACATGATGGCTACGTGCAGCACGAGGGAACGGGAATGGAAACGTGCTTCACCTCGAAAGGAAAACAACCCAGTTGTTTGGCAAGTCCAAAAATGTCCTTTTGAAGTAGACTCATATATAGTTTGCTAATATTCTATCTAGCAGAATCAAGTTACACAGTTATTCTGTACAGTATAAATGGCAGAGTCGGTGTCATAAAACTTGCTTCTACTTTACATTTATAAACAGCCTTATCCGCCATTTTATTCCACTCATGACTCTGAAGTAAACTAAACTAAAAACTTTTACAACAGTCTACTTGTAAATAGGATCATAGCATCTGCTTTAGAGCAAGTCAACACACTGATATGTAGTTTGTATCATCTGTAACAATGACCATACAATCAGTGTCTTAACAAAGTAAATGCAAATGTTAAAGTTCACTCACTGGCTAGTTTATTGCTAGCTTGTGAGTTTTTGGTGCTGGAACACAGCAGGAATAAAACAAGCTTTCATGGAGGCATGTTCCATCCACGCGTTCCCCTCCAATTTATAGCGCAAATAAGCAATCAGACTGTAGCGGCTTCTGCTCCGGTTTGCAGTCTACAGTGATGATGATTTGATCCCTCGTGCCTGACTTCACTTGCTTGAGCAAACGATGAGAATGAGAAGTGGATGACGGTGTGATGGAAACGGTATTTGAACGCATCACTTGACATGCTAGCACGCTAGCAAGCTCACATACCAAACCTGCAGTACTGTGAAAAGAAAAGAAAAAAAGGTTTTACTTGATTTTGACTTTATTTTCTTGGCTGTATGGCATAAAAACTTTGCAACAACAACAACAACAACAAAGTTAATCACTAGTTTAGTAGTTTAGACTTCCTGAGAGATCTAAATTTTAAATAATCTAAATCTGACCCAGGTCAAACTGTACTTATATCTGGATCTACACTTTTTTGGTTTAAAATAACCAAATGCAGCTCTGCGTATTATTAATATCGTACGAGTCAAGAGAGATACATTTAAGGTCTTAAATCCTTTTTACTGTTAAACCAACTTGTAAATTCGTAGGACTTTGCACGAGGCAGCTTGCATGAAACGTTAGTGACAGTACAAACACGACGCCTCCTGTCAGTGTGCCGTAGGTTGGTTTATCCGATATGAAAAATAGGTTATACTGCTATCATCTAAGAAGCTAAGAAAGCTTTTCATTTCAGAATGGATTTAATTATTTATTACTGTAAAATCTGCTTTATAGATTTTGTGCTTATGTTTTATTACAGTTTTTAATCACTGTTATTGCCACAGACCAAACGGAACGATACGGAATAGCATTTAAACCACGCAAATCAAAATCCTGTGGATCTGCTCGCTCTCAGGTCTTAATGTTAAACTCTAAAGGAGGGTTTTATTATTAAATGTCTGAGCGCTTGGTGAGTAAAGCCACTAAGCCTATAGGTAAAAGATTCAGACAGCACTAGTCTTCACTCTTACACATAAAGTATAAATAAGTGTAGACATTAGTAATTAGACATTACATTACCAGATTTATTGCCCCAGTTTTCAGTTCATGTAATAATAAACATTTCTTTATTCACTGATACCTATTTCCTTGGTTAGATTTTCAATTACTATTACATTTTAAACTATTTAAAGTGATATAATTTAAACAAAAACACAAATTAAAATACTGTTACTGCTTTTAATGGGCAGTGAATATATAAAAATTGATTTAATTTATATTATATAAAAATTTATTATATATATATATATACACATACATACACACATGAAGTGTGTTATGATCAAAAGTTGATGTAAAAATATATTTAATTTTTTAATTTTTTTTTTGATAATGTGTTTACAACGGGCGCACATACAACCCTTTCTCTCTTTCTTTCTTTCTTTCTTTTATTTATTTATTTTTTTTCCCACCAAATCTTCTCTTACGGTTTCTAAAGTCATCTGAAATATACCATGTAGGATGAGATATTGGGTTTAATATTTTACTTTTCATATCCACATTAAATATTAATACAGCACACAGGAAGGTGGAGCTCTTAAACCCTTTGTTTAGCTTTGCATTGGGTCAGAATTATTCACTATAATAGTAATAATAATAATAATAATAATAATAATAATAATAATAATAATACAAACGTAATGTAATCCACATAATGGTACATAATGTTCATGTTACTGATGTAAATACTAACAGACACTTAACAGCAATCGTGTAATGTCTTTACTGGCAGTGTTTAAATGCCTAATAGTGTATTTAGATTAAATATAATAGAATTAAATTGCTATTAACACCCTGAAGGTGATTATTCTCCTATAACAGTACATCCTGGAATGTCTTATTCCTCTTACACCACAGTAACTGTAACCCCAACAGTCTCATTTTTTTCATTAAGTAAAGAATAACTTGTACTTTTTTTTTTTTTAACCCAAAGTTACATTTAATGTTGTGGAATGTCTGTGAAACGAGTTACTTATGTTATAACAGCTATAAACAGTCGTCCCCTCACCAGCTTCCTCACTCTAGTTAACAGGATTAAAAAACAAAAAACACCTTGTCTTTTTCTATAGCACTGCTAAAAACGCTTTGACACTGGAGACTCCTTCCATAAGCATCAAATATGCAACTCTTCCGATCTTTAAAACCGGTCGTTACTAGAGAAATACTAATGCGCGATTTGCAGACCTGCTGTTTGAGAAAACTGTGAAAAATCAACACCTCCTGCAGTCTAAATATAACCGACATTTGTATATGTGGTAGGAAACATCTGATATTTTCTGCCAGTGCTTCTCAGTGCACTTCTCAAGGACTCCACAGGTTTCTGATTTTCTCATGGAGTCCACAGGCAAGGATGATCTGTATAATCTCTGATTCTCTGTATAATCTCTGAAACGTCCCGATTTCCAACCACAACCATGAGGCACTTTCATTTACTTGACAGAACTGTATCTGTGTCTCTGTATCACTGTATTCTGTATAATTTGTGTATAAAATGTATTTTTTTTGATGATTAAAAACTAATAAAGTAGAAAACCTTTCTTTAAATATGCCGCTGTCATTTTGGGGTTTGGTTTATTTCTGTTACCTAAGGGGCTATCTCTTTTATTTGTAGTTTTCTCTCATTTGATTGGCTCCTATAAGGTTATTTTGGGACGATGCCATTTTAGGACACCTTTAGGAGTTGCCCATATAAAAGCATACTCCCTCTACTGAGCTGGACTAGGGGTGTAAACAAATATGGGTACAACAGATCTAAACTAATACAAGCAAGAATAGTAGGCGCAGGTTTTTTTTTTTTTTTTCCTGAAGTTTGCCTGAAAGGTTCACAGGGCATCCGGTTGAGACTAGAAGTGCAGCAGGAGGTTTTTACTTTCATGCTAAGAGCTTGAGCATGAAGACAACATTCGTTTATGAACAGGTGGCACATAATTTTTTTGTCTATTGCCATTAGTTTAATCCAGTACCCCGACGTAAACACTGCCTTACTGAGCTCCAGAATGACATCAGATTTCTACCATATTTCTATCCGAACTGCTTGAAATCCACAAAAGAACTATGCTTTTATTTATAGTGTCAGGTACGCAGCAGAGATGGATGCAGGAGCAGGATGTTCTCAGGCAAACAATCCAAAACACAAGCAGACAATCAGAAAAAGGGCAAAACTAGGCAATCTAAGAGATCAAACTAGCAAAATAAGCAAGGTCAAAACCAGAAACACAATTAAGACCATCTCGGTAACACCACTGGAGATACCAGGATGAGACTCTCACACTGAGTGAAGGTCCAGGTGACTTATAGCGTGAGTGTGATTGGAACCAGGTGAGTGCAATTATCAGTCTGGGGCTGCAGCAGTGCATTCTGGGAAATGGAGTTTGCAGCTGATATCTTCAGCTTCATAGTAAATTCTAATAGCGCGACCAATGAAATATCTTGATCTTTCTGGAATGTAGTATACCCAAAAATGTGAAAAAATATTATTAGGTGATTACTACTATGGTATCAGGGGTGATACCATGATCAAGAAGGTGGTTCGCCCAAGGCGAGGCTCAGCCATTGCACTCCAACTGTGCTGACCTTTGCGAATTTCCTAAACTGTATATGTTCAGGTAATATAAGATGGGGGACTACATTCACGCTCTCTGCTGACAAGCTTTATGGGCAGTGGTGGCTCAGTGGTTAAAGGCTCCAGGTTGCTGATTAGAAGGTTGGGGGTTCAGCACCTCCAAGCTGGCACTGTTGAGCTCTTGAGCAAGGCCCTTAACCCTCTCTGATCCAGGGGCTCTGTATGGTGGCTAACCCTGTGCTCTGACACCAGCTTCCTAACACCCTGGGATATGTGACGAAAAGACTTTCACTGTAATGTGTGTGTGACAAATACAGCTTTCGTTGTTGTCAACTATAAACAGAAGTATGTTGTTTTGCAAAAGATATCATCAGTTCCCTAGCTTACTCAGACGCCGAAAGATAGAAATCTTTCCACAAAGTACCACAGTACATCTGATTGAGACTGATTATGAATTCGAGTGGTGCAGCTGGGGTTGAGGAAATGCAAAAACGTAAGAAAAAAGAAACGTATAAAGTTCTGTTGTGCAAAATTTGTGAATGAACAATGACGTGAATGACGGCAGTGAGTACAGGTTGCTACACAGATGTCTCAGGGTCTTAGCTGAAACTCATCCTGTCAACAAGAAGAGCCTCCAAACAGGCTCACAGTTGCCTAGAAGACGCAACCTGAGAGGACACAAGTGTTATGACGGAAATGACGGCGGTCGGTGTGAAAGGACATTGCATTTCAGAGTCTGATAGTCATCACGGCTCACTTTGAAATTAGAGTTGAGAGGAAGGCAGGAGGAACACAGTGGAATTTTAGTGAAGGGAGAAGAGAAGAGTGCTGTGAGATGCCCTTGAGGCTTGTTCTAACACCTGCTTCACCTCAGAAGAAGAAAACCAGTCCTTACCATTAGAGATCACATTAAAACTGATCTCAGATCAGAAAGCAGATCCACTGCCTTCCTTTAGACGGGGTCAGGGGTGCTGTAATTCCTCGATGTTAAAGGTCACTGGTGAGATTCTAAACATCCCAAGGATGCAGGTTGTCCAGTAGTATCTTAAAGGAAATGACACTGGACCTCCTGGAGCTTTTAAATCAGGATATAAGAAATAGATGGACATAAAACACCAAAAATAAGTAAGAAAATAATCAACAACACTAAGGGGAGTTACTGTTACAGCCCTAAGTTGATTATTTTGCTAAAACAGCACATCCCAAAGTGTTTTATTCCTCTTATTCTACAGCGATTTGTCAAGAATTACGATATTTATTTCTTAAAGAATGACACATCATTTTCTCTGTCTTGAGGTTAACAGGAAGTGTCCTGCTCGTCACGTTACTGAGACACCTGAACGTGTGAAGCTCCTTTTTCCCGCGTCAGAAAACCTAAAGACAAAATGTTGGCACTGGAGACATTCCGTGTTAAATAAATAACAAAAAAAAAATAATCACTTTTTTTTTTGCTAAATATTAGCACAGGTTAAACATTTGTTTGATGTTAGTGTTCAGTGGTTTTAGATACCTTTGAATAAACCGAGTAATTAATACATCCAGCCCTTCGAGAGTCTACTCCATCTATATTTTGGCATCAACATGAAAGGGTTTGTTTATTTTGGGGGGCATCAGCGCCAGCGGAAGTAACGGATGGGGCTGTTAAAACGAGAGTTACATGATAGCGCTTTAAAATAGCCGTGGCAGTCCCATCCAAGCAGGGTACCATACATTAACACTGAAGGCAGAGCCGGAAAAAGAAAAAGAAAGTAATAAGATGCGTCTGTGGATCTGGGTGTTTGTGTGCAGAGGCGAGCTGTATCCATCTTCCAGGAAAAACTATAATGAGTATAAATGTAGAAGATATCAGGGCACGCCTACCGCTTCTTTCTTTACACCTACTTTCCTTAAATGCTTCTCTTTATTCCAATCTCTCACCTCATTACTTGTGACTAGAGATTGGCAAGAGTTCTGCTCATTATATTGCTCTTAATCAAGCTAGGGACTCAGGCTTCCTCCTGTCTTCCATCAAGCATATCACTTCCCCAGAAGGGTTTGAAGGAACGGACAGAAGCCAGCGAATGCCACAGCCAGTCAGTCCTCCTCGAGACACGCCCTGCATGCCACTCATGCATGCAATATTCACCATAATGCGTGCACACACACACACACACACACACACACACACACACACACACACACACACACACATGGAGCTAGCTGCCCTTTAACTGGGTACATAGCGCTGGGGAGATTATCAGCTTTTAAAATGTTAAAATGCACACCTATACCTTGCTTTAGACTGCTTTTCTACACAAGATCTCAGAATCCACAGGTGAATCCAGGTGTGTGAGCAAGACTGACGGACTGAAAGATAGAGACGATAGAGAGACAAGTTGGGAGTAGAAGAGAAAAGCAAGAACAGGTGGCATGTTCGGTAGAGAGAAAGAATGAATGAGGAAGAGAGCTAGTAGAGGAAGTTGTGGTGAGAGCTAGTAGAGGAAGCTGGTTGGTGAGTAATATTACACTGGCACACTTACTCCCACCAGGAAATGAGAATAAATGCCTGTTGGTGTTTATTTTATGAGTCATGAGTCATTGCAGACAGATCAAGAGACACTTCCATTAAGATCTGAGAAGAAACATGGTCACTGCAACATAATGCTTTAGGGAATAATATACTTTTTTTAGTCTCTGTTCAGCTTTTGGCCATTCCAAGCCTTTTCTGCTTTCTTATAACGCAAAAATTCCTGGATTCATAACAGAACATTTTGTTCCCTCAGTTCTACACATCTGCCTGCACAGAGAGTCGAAACAGAGTGTGATCCAAACCTCAGCACAGCTCGGATAAAGATCTGACTAACTGGGAAAAAAAGGTGCATGAAATGTAGTGATTGTAAATCAGTATCGAGTAGCAGTGCTGCCTCCCAGCTCCAGAGTCCCTGGTTTAATCCTCAGCTCGTGTTACTGTCTGTGTGGAGTTCCTGTGATGTTCTCCCCCTGTAGGTTCCCTCCAGGTTCTTCAGTTTCCTCCCACCTCGCAAAAACATGCGGATTTGCAACACTAAGTTGCCCCTATGCATGAATGTAGGTTTAATTTAGTTTTAATTTAGGACTTATGGCCTGTTTGAGAAGTTAAAGAAAAGCCTCCTGGGTGAAGCACCTCATGAAGCTGATTGAGATGATGCTGTGAGTGTTCATCAGGAGCTTCATCAGGAATACTGTTCAAATTTTAAAATATAAAATAGTTTAGATTTTTCTGTCATTGCATATATGAGTTATTTCATAGCACTAGTTTCTGTTATTATTACAAAATAAAAGGAAATAGTGAAACCCAAGGCCTTCTAGAAGCAGGGGTGTACAAACTTTTGACTGGCTTTGCTGGACGTGTGTTCTCAATCAGTTAACTGTTTACTAAATTACATGAACCCTATCAGTTCAGGTTTATTTAAATATTTTTGGCTATTTATTTGAGCCATATAGGTTTTTTCCTGAACTTTCCACTCACAAAACCACAGTAGGTTCACATATTTTTGAGTATTTAGTTATTGAGGTTTGGATGAAACCCATTCAGTTCAAGTGACCAGACAAACAGACTATAGAAGCTCAAGAATAACTTGATTTCTACCACTGTAACTTAATAAAAATAAAATTACAGACCCAACTGGAGAACCATTGGTGTAAGATGTTCAGTCACATTCCATCTAATATGAAACAATATCAGGGTAAATATTCATTAGTAGTATGTCCTCTTAAAAGAGTGCATTTGACAGTAGTCTGAATATCCATCCTAGGATAAGTGTCACCGCTTCACTTGAACTTGGAGCGTTTACTTGGAGAAGCAGAATGAACAGATCAGTAACCGTGCATTGGGTGCCATCGTGTGGCTGAAGGATTTAAACACCGGAGAATTTTCATGTTTTCTCACTGACAGCCTTTTGAATTAGACTGCTCTTCAGCGTGGATTTATAGAAAACTACCTGAAATGTATGTGGGGAAACAACTGAATTTAAAGTTTTAATTGATTGTGCCTGCTCTCACCAATAATTTAAGATCAAACCACTTGG
>CM074973.1:3126847-3138506 GCA_037577455.1 Pangasius macronema
CCCGAGACTCGAACCCACCACCTTCAGGTTCACCTTCAGGTTACAAGTCCGACTCTCAGACCATTAGGCCATGACTGGCACAGTGATCATGACATCACACAACTCATGTAAAAATATAACTTAATATCATACAAAAAGAAACGTTATGCACATGCCCAGTCCTGAGATTAGAAATTTAATAGAGATGCCACATAAAATCAGAAGATCAAACATCTGGAATTTCATTCCGTTACAGGTACATGCATAGTAACACTTTTTTTTTTTTTTTGGACGAAATTATTTCCCTATTGTCAAGATGAAAAGATGAAGAATTCAGTCCAAAGCTTCAAGTGTAAATCCTCTATGCATCATCTTCAGCAAGACGAGGAAACATTTCAACAGACAATTCCTGGGGTTGGAGGAACAAAAAAACAAAACAAAACAAAAAAAAACAGTCGTTGATTTATAATACTGCTAATGATCCATTTTCTAAAAAGTATTGCATTAGGATCCAAGGTTCAAAAACAGAGGATGGAGAACTAGCAAACACGTATAAGTACTTCTTTTTCCGCATAAGCAAAATATAATCCAAAAGGAATGAACATACTGGAGTGTAAATAATTGTAAAAACATCAAAGACAAACTAGAATCTATTGAATGTTAATAATTATGCCATTAACACTTCAATTTCTGCTTTTTTTAACAGAATTCCCAAACAGGCTAAATAAGTAGCCTTGCTGTGACTTTTGTGCTATTGTCAAAATGATTGTTTATTCATTTCTCTGTATAAAGCCGGTTTTGCACTGCACATAATCAGCCATATTTTAAGATTATCACTCGTCACACTGTACGAGACGATCCCAGTAAAATCTTCGCCGACTTCCGTGACAGGCTGTGTGTTCTCCACGTAAGATTACTGAAGATCCGATGATGGAAGAGCTGCGATTAAAGAGCATTACTACATTCTGCCTGCGTCATCGATCGACTGAGGTCTGTCCATGTCACTGACCGCTGATCTCAACTTCCAACCGCAGGATTGTTGATGATGCAACAGCAAAACTGGCCAAAAATTGTGCAGTGTAAAGCCGGCTTTAGTTCAGTGCTTGATTATTATTATTAATTTTTTTAAATAAATAAATAAATAAATACGTCACAAAGAGGCAAAAATACCACACACAACAAATATATTCACTATTAAACCACTGGAAGATAAAATCTCCTGATTTGATTGTCCTTTTGCTGACGTATAAACGGTTGAGACGCAGTATCAGGGCCTCATTTCACGTGCTCAGTAGTGTGAGCCGAGCAATAAAACTTTTTGTGTGTTATAAAGTTTGACAGGTTGTTGAACTGGATATCGCAAGGACGACAGTATTTGCCGTTAAGCGCTGCCGAGATCGATCCGTTCGCACTCTTTTTCAAGCTCGAGATCTCCTCCGTTTTGGAGGGTGCTGAAGAAGAGATGCTCTCTTTAGGCTGATCCGGGGTGAAGTGGATGTTTGGGGTTGAAGTGCTGCAGGATTCGTGTCCTTGCTTGTCGTCACCCTGGAGACCGGAGTTTAAAGACTTTATTTTCGGGTTCTCCATATTTTCAGAGCCAACATGGCTGCCGTCTGGCATCGGTTGCTCTTTTTCGCCTTCAGTGCCCTCGTTTGGGCTTTGCCTCCTCTCATTTTGTGGAACGAAAATCCCTGTGGCGTAGTCAGCAGGTTTAATCTCATAGTACGGCCAGATCTGCTCATCTGGTCTGATTTTCTTAGCACCACCTGGATAGTTATCGGAATTCGTCATGTTGTGTTCATCCTTTATGGACGGTTGCTTTTCAGCAGATGCAGAAGTATTGACACTTTGAACCGAATGCTCAATACTGAAACTGTCAGAGGCGTTTGCATTTCTGGAACCTTCTTCCTTTATGTTTGGCGCGTTGTTCTCCAAGACTGCACCTGGGCAGAAGTTCTGCTTGTGGCTCAGGTAGTCTTCGACTTTGTTGAAGCTAATTTTACACATTGCGCATTCGTGATAGTCCATGAGTCCTGAAACTTTACCCAACTGCACTGTGCATTTTTTACTCAGATCTATTGGTGCATCACCTTCCTCCTGAGCTATTGCATTGCACTTTGAAACTAGAGCTGATTTTGTTACTGTCAAGGAAGGTTCAGGATGCTTTGGAACCAAACCCTGGATCATGTTGTACCGGTGATGAAGCTGGTCCTTGAGACTCTCTACTGTATCCTGGGACATATAGGAACTGCTGATAGGATAGGACTGAGACACCAATGGATCAGGACTTGGCATCTTTCTTCTCTTTCGGCTACGAAACGATTTCTGAACGTGTTTGTTGTTCGCTGGTCGTTTTGCGGGCGGATCATGACGGGAGGCGCAATAGTATTGCTTGTGCACCATGTAGTTCTCATGTCGACCGAACGTGATCTTACAAGCCTCGCACGTCGATTGATTGTGGTCCAGCTCGCTCTCTGACATTTTTGGACTCTTGGAGTCTAACATGATACCGTTCGGACTTTCCTCCGCGTCGCATGGAGTCGATGCTTTTTTACTGTTCACTGGAAATTCCTCAGGTGCTTTTCCTCCTGCAGTGAGAGGCTCAACTAGCGAAGTGTTGAACTGAGTGGGATTATGACCTTTAACCTCAAACGAGTGGCCAGCATTCAGCGTGCTAGCTAAACCACCCCCGCTTTTAGGACTCACTGAGGCTTTGTCCAAAATGCTGTAATCATGAGATTTGCTCATGTGCTGCCAGCGACCGTTACAGTAATGCTTCTTGTGCACTAAATAATTATCAAGGTTGCTAAATGAAATGTTGCATTCGAAGCATGTTGCTCCTTTTGGAACCAGTGCGCCATACATCACTGGGGGGAAACTGGTGCCTCCATGACGTAGCCTGCGGTGGACCAGCTCTGACATTTTAGCCAGTATTTCAGAAGCCTGTGGGACTGTGGGTATATCCTGTGAGAATGGCACATGAGGCAGGAAGGGTGGCATGGGAAATGCTGGGGTCATATGATTCTGGATTGGAGACGAAGCCAAACGAGGGCTGGAGGGCTCTGATTTTATTCTACTGTACGAAAAACCAGCTTTGATTCCAGACCCTACTTCAGCCTTAGGAGCTCCCTGCCCTTGTTCTTTGTTCTCTTGCTCCGTGTTTTGATGAACTGGACTTTCTATGATGCTTTTATTATCCTTCGGACTTGCGACACCAATGGACTCTGAGTGCTCAGTTTGATTCTCTTTAATAGATGCGTTATCCAGACCACTGTGTCTGTGCAGCTCCTGGTGTTTTGATAGATCTTGAGGTGTTTGGAAGGTGAAGTGGCACTGACTGCACCGGAGTCCTGTTTGAGACAGGTGAGTGAGGATGTGGGGCTGTAGGACCATCAGAGTGTCAGCCGTGTAGTCACAGATCGTGCATTTCAAACTGCTTCCAGGAGATGTCTCCTCGGTCTTGAAAGCTGGACAGGCAAAGGACAGTCAACAAAAGTCACGAACAAACTCTACATGAGTTTCAAATGTGCTAAAGCAAATATTTTATTGTTGGAGCATTAAAATATGCAGTGCAGCAGGGCTAAAGACAAAGAACACTAAGTAAAGAATAAACATTTCAGGATGTGCAGTTATACAAATATAATCAACGACCTTCTCACAGATTCTAGCACTGCTCTATATAAACCCTTCATAAGCAGGACACAGAACCGAAGGAACAGAAGAGAAAACCTGGCCTCTAGGATTTTAAGGTATTGATGTTAACAAATACAAAAGCTCCTCACCAGAATGTGTGGACAGGTGCATTTTCAGAGCCTGTAGACCCAGGAAGCTCATGTTGCATTGTGGGAAAGTGCAGGTACGGGACATCTGAGGGTTTGTGTTGGTCTGATTCTCTGAAGCCAGCTCAGTTTCCCTCGGCCGTCCACTGCAGTAGTACATGAGGTGAGCTTGGAGGTTCCTCTCACTCCTGAACCAGATCCCACATGTCTTACAGGGGAAAATGTCTTCTACGGAAGAAAAACCACACAAAGACATAAAGGGAGAAAAATACTGGTCAGATCAAGTTGGAAACCGATCTGTGATAGTTTGCGACAAAAATATGTTTTTGTTTGTGCTGGTTAGGTTTTAACATACAGTATGTAAGGAATAAAACACTTTGTGTCATGCTGTTATAGGAAAATAATCAATCATGAGGTGGTGTGAAAGTGAAGTGGATTGACTGTTACCATGGCAAAGATTTTTTCTATATCGGCACATCCTCAAGAGTTTTATTCCTCTTTTACCATAGCAACTTCCCAATGATTTTTATTTATTTATTAATGACTAACACATCATACTTTATGTCCATTTATAGTTACATATGTTAATATAAACAGTCGTAACCTCACCACTGAAGTGTAAACTCATCTGTCCTGAGAAAGTGTTGTCTTATTATTCTCTGTAAGCATGTATGCCAATGCCAGGATGTGGGATTATCTTTTTTACCCAAGCTCTTTGTCTGCCCCTGATAAAGCCACACTCACTGTTGATGATAGCGTTGGGGAGAATGGACGCCATGGCGGCTTGCTGAGGAAGGAGCTGGATGGACGAAAGTCTTGAGGAAACGTCCACCACACACACTGCGAGTTCTTCACCCTCAATGACACTTCTCGTGGTCGAGCACCACACATGTCCTCCTACGAAATTAGGATTATATTATTCCTATAATATAGTATTATATGCAAATATATTCGCATAGACACACAATGTACATAAACACACAAAACAAACAAACCACACCACATACACATAACTTGATTATACAGAACTACAGCGTGACTGGATGAGTGTAACACAACAGTGTGTAATACACACGGAAGATTTGAGTATATGTGATTTAGCAAAATGTTTATTTGACAACTGGTCACCGATGTAAGGACAATATGTCACGCTGATATCGATGTTTTGGACTGTAAATACATTCAAAAAACTATGAAATGCCATTTAGGGCTAATAATAAATACATAATAATAACATATTAATGAATTAAGTATAATTATGCACAGCACAGTATCTCAAGGACTTCATTTTTATGGACATATTATGAACAGCACTAAAAGGAAGCTGTAAGTGTAGCAACTGATTGCTGGGTCAGTTTATCCTTCAAACCACACGCACATATTCTGTACAGGAAAGCACAAGAAATTAACACAAAAATACCATTACTTTATTCATTCAACAAATCAAAACTGTGAATAAAAGAGGGATAGAATAACTTTAAAACATTTAAATTAAGTAAATTAACACAATGTTAATTTTACCTAAAAATAAAAGCAAATGCAAAAAGTTGCCAATTTTTTAAAGTCAATTTTACCGATTATTTTTCAGTGTAATACATCGAGATTACGTTAACTTTACTCTCGAGAGTTTATTTGCGACTTACTTACACCTACATCATTTATTCAAGTTGATGGAACATGATTAGATGTATTTGGAATTACTCACTTGAAGTAAACTCTACTTGATATAATTAAGCTAATGAAACTAAAAAAACGATGAGTACGTGTTACTACAAACATCCACCTGCATGTAGACAAATTAAATTCGTGCAACCACTTGACATAACAAATGTATTCAATTCAGTAAGACATTTTGCAGTGTATTAAAAAAAACGACAAATCATACGATGTGCTGGATCAAGTGCTATTTTATACGCTGCTGACTGACAAGGATGGAAGCCAAGTGGTTGTGTGAATAAATGGTGGTCTAAATGCTACTGACAAAATCCCTCAAGGAAAATCTGGCAGCCTCAGTGATCTGCATTATCTGAATGGGCAGTCCCCTGACTTAAGCAGGTGTGTAACCCCACACTGAATACGCATAACTTTCCCCATGTGAATACTGATGTAACTTTTAAACTTTTTAACTGGACATACCTCCATGTACTTAATTCTGCACTTGAAATGTCAGTGATTTTGGTGAATGACTATAGCAAAATATCAAATCTAATAAATATAAAAATTACAAGGAAACTATCCTCATGCATAATCTGATTTTTTTTTAGGATACCGCACATAATACATACTTCTGAAACTGAGACTAAACATAAACTTGTGGACTAAACATTTATCATAAAAATAACCACACTTTAAGCTAAAAGCATGGGAGAAAGTGAGAAAGAAGTTTGCTGGTTATCGCAATATTATATTAAACAAAAGTGTCACATTATTACCAAATCCAAGCTCTTTTTTTCTTATTTGTGTCTCCCAGCTGAAGTTACTGAGGCAAACTGAGGTAAAGTTCCAGTTTGCCTTTAATCTGCGAGTTGGTAAATAACACACGTAACAACAGTAAGATCCCTGCGTCTTTTGTGAAGACGCACGCAGTGCACCGCTCCGAGCTCATAGTCTACATGCTCGCTTGTCTTTGAAGCGATGAGAAAACAAGCAAAGGGACGATACAGTGTGTCGCTTTTGTCCATCCGCAAGAAAAAAGGGAGCGGACATCTTGGATAGAAGCGCGGCGTTATCTAACTGAGGTGCCGCGGATGAAACATTCCACAGGAGTCCTTAAGAACAAACTCATTAGCGTGGCGAAAAAGGGAAGAAGAGCGCTTTGTGGCGGAGATAACATTTATCTCGGTAAATGACAGGCTCTCTGTCTGCCTTCATCTTCCATTAAGGGGATTAAAGTTTTAAAATATGACTATTTACAAAAGTCTGGAGGGAGAGATAACAAGCTGAACCATGATACACCGCCTCTAAACGCTGGAATTAGGACACACGCTAATTAGGCTGTTGGACAATGAAAATGAAGCTCGCGTGCTGCTGCTGTTCAAAGACGCGTTTGTGCTCTGACAACGTGTCAAACAACTGAAAAAGAGCGACCTGGACTGCGTTTGTGCTCTGGTTTGGTTAAAATGCTACGAATTGGAAATGTTCACTGCGTAGCAAAGCAACTTCGTGGCCTCGTTATTGTTTATCTCGTTATCTCAGTGGAGAAGAATATCAGTCTACACACGATGATAGAAACGAAGCCAACAGGAAATATACATGGCCTTCAGGTCCAACGTGAAAGCTCATGAGTACAAGTTCAGAGGTTGTGATTACGACATGGTGTGTGCTCAGGTGGGTTCTGTTGAGAAATTGGACAGCATGAGGGAAAAAAATGGATGTCACGAAAATTTTGTTTAAATTTTTTTGTATGATCAATTGCATGAAGTTTATTTTCTCTGACTGAAAGAAAATGAAGAACTGAACAGTGAACATGCCAAATTAACCTGCTTAATTAAATCTTACCGTGTGCTGTAAACATCACATCTGTATTTTGAAGCTCAAAAATGGAAACTTGTAAGAAAAATATGAGCTCCAGAGTTGTAATTACGACTTAAGTGTGCTCACCTCGTAATTCCGATATTTCAGCGAGGACTTTAAGAATAATTCCAGCATTTGGAGCTGCTCCTCTCCTGTGTGTGTTTCTCTCCATCCTCCACTGAGGAAATTACTTACTGTCTGTTGACCAACCGTGATGGTCTGATATTTGTGAATACTTTTAGACACCTCTGTGATTTGACGAACAGATGCTGCCTCTTGAGTTGGGGAAAGAAAAAGTTTCTGACTCTCCTATCCATATTAAACTCTTCTGTAAAAATCTGTTTACACTGCATGTAAACAATAAACCACTTCTTTCAGTTCGCTGTTAATATGAAAATAAGGAGTTACTGTTACTACCCTGTAGTTGATTATTTTCCTATCACAGCATGTCCTGGAGTGTTTTATTCCTCTTATACCACAACCATGTCATAACGATTACTCTTAACGTCATAAAAAATAGATTTTACAAAAGTTAATTATTTAAAAGTTAACTAAAATAAAAAAAATGTACAGCTTGTTACTGAGAAAATAGAAAGTGTAACCATCATGAGGACTGATCCAGGGTCTGAGAGGATGAAGGAAAAACCTTAATTTTTTTGACTATTTATTTTAGTCATTATTTTGCATTCTGGAAAAAAATAATAAATGTGAAATTTAATGAGTTGTCACGAACATGTATGATTTATGCTTTACAGTCTCTGCTTTTTTCTTCTACTGAATAAAATCATGGCAGTGAGTAAAAGATAAAAGTGAAAACTTTGTATTTGTGTGACTGCCAAAAAAAAGAGGCTAAAAATTGGCTCTGCATTTGTGGGGGAAGATAATGATGATGATGATGATGATAATGATGATGATGTAGATGATGATGATGATGATGATGAGGTTTATTGTTGTTATTTTGTACAGTCTCTGCAGCTGATAGACAGATCATGCTTTTAACCACAAGATGGCCGTCTCCTTGCAATATTATGAAAACATGAAGAAAAAAAAAACTTTTGGACTTCCTGATAAAGCTCTGATGAACGACAAAAAGGAAAGACACTTCTCACCATAAGATGGCACTTTCCCTGCACATTTAATACTAAAGAACTTCATGGATTGCTGCTGATGTGAATTTAGAGGGTCGTTATCTCGTCTTGTACTCTAATGATTAGCTCTCTGAGCACCCGCGTGTGCGTCTCCTCCTCATCGACAGAGCTCCGGTTCAGTCTCATGCTTACGGATCGTCTCCACGAAATCATACACACCGATCGGCCTTCTGGGAAATCAAACCGAACTTTAACTGCTGAAGATCTTCTAAGGTCAGCATGTGCAAAAAAACCGGTAAATGTATAAAAACAGATATACTGTATCACCTCACACACACACACACACACACACACACACACACACACACACACACACACACACACACACACATAGTGAAACAGGATCTTTCGCTAATTTACTCAGTTTGTGTACATCTACATTTTCTTCCTGTGAATCAGCAGAAAGCAGAACATTTCCAAGACATCAGAAACACTTTCATTCTCCACACTAAAGCCAATTACGGCTTTTCAGAAATAATTACTTGTAACCCTTTTTCCTGTCATTTCCATTTTCTTTTTTTTTTTACAAACCTGTACTTCTTGTTGTCTACATCAAGTGCTAGCGAACCCGCTAAAACGCATTTCCTTTATGTTTCTAATCGGCTGAACGCACCTCCACTACTGGCACGGGTTCCAGCTACCATTTAACAAACAGCAAACAATCTCTCCTTTTTGTTTCCTACAACAAAACACCACATGGATTTGAATAATCAAATCTTTATTCAAATAATCATATATTACAGTGTTTCATTTATTACCGAATGACACGTGATGTTTACGTGATGATTACACAGCTCCTGTTCTCACGTATGCTACAGCAGCTATAAACCTCACCCTCACGTTCCCTCACCAACCTCTTCATTTAATCTCTTGAAGTTAATCAGGCAAAAAAAAAGGCGACTTTTCGTGTTATAGAGCAACCGAGAAGTGTAAACTCGCCTGTCCTGAGAACTTCAAGTTACAGCTTTACCTCTGACTGTTACAAAGCGCTGACACTGGAGACTCCTTCCATAAATGTTCAATAAAAATGTCTCCTTAACATCAACATATCGCCGGTTGCACCTTTCCTGTCCTCAATAACAGCACATTGTTCAAATCTGTTGCTATAGAAAATGAATTGATACCTTCTGACCAATCAGAATCCAGAATTTAAATGCACTTTGGATTAATACCAGAAATAATTCCCCCTTTGCCTACAGATGTAAGTGTTAGTGTATATACGTACTGTTAATATATTATACATCCATCTTTCTATACATCAGGCCTCAGCATGTGCTCACTGACTGCATCACTGAGATTCCCGACGCAGCAAACACACGGCGCCTTCACCCCATAAATCAAAGACCTGCGCCATCTGCCCCATCTGCCCCTCACACCTGTGTCCTGCTGATGCGCACTACATCAATCACACACTCTCTCTGTGAGGCTCGGCCAGTCATCTGTCAGGGACAGGAAGCTGATGAAGGGCAGCGTGCTGTGATGACTGAACCTGAAACCACACCTTCACTCTCAAACTGGAAAAAAAAAGTCTTATTCATTTTAAATTTTTACTTTTTGAGATTTGAGGGTTTTTTTCCCCCCAAAGAAGCAAGAACCTGAAGTGTGCGACTTTACTGGGTGAGTGAACTAAGCTCTCTTTGACTGACAGGTCTGATGCCTCCATCCACTCTTCCTCTTTCTTCTTTCACTCTTCTCTCTCTCTCTCTCTCTCTCTCTCTCTCTCTCTCTCTCTCCTCAGATTCATTTCTTTGTGCCTAATTTTTATGTTTTTTCTGTTTTCATATTTACTTCGCTCTTTTTCCGTCTCAAATCATTCTCTGTTGTCTTCCTCGCTCTTCTTCCATCTCTCCGTATTTCTCTATTTTACACTTTTTTGTTAATATTTATTCCTGCTTTTTAGCTGTTCTTCTTTCTATCTCTCACCCCCTCTTTTTCTCTATTTTATCTTCTCTCTCTCTCTATTCTCTTTCTGTTTTTTCTTTCTTGCATCTCTCTGTCTGTGCATCTCTCTCTCTCTCTCTCTCTCTCTCTGTCTGTGCATCTCTCTCTCTTTCTCTCTCTCTCTCTCTGTAAGCTGTTTGACTGCTAAGACCTTTGACCTTGATTGCCATTCGCTGATAAGCTTTTTGATTGATATGTCAGCACATCAGAGGCTCTACTGCAGAGACTTTGAAAGGAAGAAATGAGGAAGAATGCACACACACACACACACACACACACACACACGCACACACACACCACTGCATGGCCAAGTCGAACCCCCTCCCCCTCCTCCCGAGCCCGTCTTAATGAAATGAGTCCCAGGCTGTTTATTAAACGATGGAATTTGGCGTTTCCGCATGTGAGGAATGTTATCAAGCCAAAAACAATCCTGCCTGTGGTTTCACCCACATTAGCCACAGCTTTTTAAAAATCCAGAAGTTTCTTATCGAGCGTGACACCTGCATCTCCGAATGGCACTTCCCTCGTTCATTGGCATGTATTTGGGTGAACAGACTCCAAGGTGCTTTGTGGAGATTAAGAGAGACAGAGAGAGAGAGAGAGAGAGAGAGAGAGAGAGAGAGAGAGAGAGAGAGAGAGAGAATGAAGGCTTATTTTATCATTTAGCGAGTCTGGACTGCATCCAGAAGTTTTTTTTTTGTCTTGTTGTTGTAATTAGAAAGCCTTTTAAGCGATAACAGCTGCTGGAGAATATGAATATGGAGAGAAGTGAGCCAGTTTTGCTAAAGATAGACAGACTCGCCCCCTCCTTCCTCCCTCCATCCCTCACTCATCCCCACCGTTGTTTTGTGCTCGTTACAACCAGGCCGTCTCTTCAGATTTTATTACAGCACCACTGTAGTGTTTATTAAACTATACTTAAGAGCTGCTGCTGTAATCATAAAGACTTTCCACTGCTCAGCCCAGGAGGTAAATATACATCACTCATCACAGTCAGGAAGAACACGGAAGCGGAAACGATGTAATTCCGACTTCCCACTTAAGTCGACTTCAGCATCTTTCACACTGGAGTTTTTAAGTCTAAATGTTAAGTCAGTGTTTATGTGAGGAAAGCTACGTGTACTCAGGTTCAGGTTACGGAGCTGCTTAAGCAATTGTTTTGGATTCAGATTATGCAAATCACCTGTGCATGTCCAACATTCTGCTACCAATAGTATTGGTCAGAGAATGTTGGACATGGAGCTGCCAGGCAGGAGGTGAAGAGGAAGGCCAAAGAGGAGGTATATGGAGGTAATAAAT
>CM074973.1:3138521-3151646 GCA_037577455.1 Pangasius macronema
GGAGAGTGATGATTCGCTGTGGAGACCCCTGAAGGGAAAAGCCGAAAGAAGAAGAAGAAGAAGAAGAAGAAGAAGACCTGTGCATAGTTCACGCCTCCGAGGCTGCCTGACCTTTCTGGTAAATAATTAGGAGGTGCTCTTTCACTGTTTTGTCATCATTTTGTCATTTTCAGCTCTATGCATTTTATGGAATTTTTGGGCTGTGCCGTGAACACGTGTACACACACGAGTGCAAAGAAATCAGCTACATTTATGTAAATCTGATGGGAATTTTCAGTTTGGACCAGTGTCAATAGTTACCAGTGCTACCAATACAAAGAACTGAATCTGAATTGAAAACCCCAGTATCCAATATCTTTAGCTAGTCTGAGTCTTAATGAACTGGAGCTCCAAAAGTTTTGAGGTTTGTTCAGAGGTGAAAAGGGAACAGCACATTTGCTTAAAAAAAATATTGCGGAAAAATCTCGTTTGTCTGAGATGTCAAATTTGGCATACGGAGAATAAAATAAAAGATCAGATAGAAGGCGATGGATAATGATGATGATGATGATGTAGAGAGTGTGTGAGAGAACATCATCTTTCCCAGCATTCATTTCATAAATAATCGCACAGCCTCAGTGAAGGATTTCAGTCCGTGAATGACACTCCATGCAAATCACATTATTATCTGGGCTAACAGATCGTCCCTCAGCTCAGCCCTTCACATGTATAGCGAGTTGATTATTTTCATACAAAGCATTACTGAGAACGTCTTTAGTCCACTAGTTTGTTGGTGACATCAGTCCAAAACAATTTCTTTCAATTTTTTCTTTAATCTCGGCGTATACAGAATCACGGCTCAGGATGCTCTCTTTTTTCCAGGTAATGGGATAGAAGAAGAGAGCGAGGAAGGAGGAAGGGAGCGCTGCCCCTCGAGCGGGCGTTTCTGCAGGGAGAGGATTATACGCTAGCTTCCAGCACTGCTCTCGATTGGTTTCAGGAAAGAAAAAAAAAAAAAAAAAAAAAACTCAATTAAACTTCTCCACCAAATTTGTCTATCAAACAGAAGTTCCTCCAGCATGCGGATAATATTCCAGTCCTATTCCCCTGAAAGTGTTTTTATTTTTTGGGGAGTAAGTAATAATAAAAAAAAAATGTTCCAGGCGAAAGAAAAGTTCGTATGTGTGCAGAATGAGGAGTGGAAAAGCCAAAGCCAAAGCAAAGAGGAAGTCAGCAGTGCATCATGAAGAATTCATGTTATTTATTATCCTCTTTTATTTACTTTCTGTTTAGCTCCGCCCTGGACACACTAATATATATATATACAGAGAGAGAGAGAGAGAGGGAGAGAGACAGAGAGAGAGAGGGAGAGAGGGAGAGAGAGGGAGTGAGAAGAGGATATATAAATCCACAAGAAGCAAGAAGAACAGAAAAGAAGAAACAAAGAAATCAGGAGATGAAACAATAACAAGAAAAGAAACGAGAAAAGGATGAAAGAGAAGAAGTAAGAAGAAATAAAGAAAAGACGAGAAGAAACAAGGACGAGGAAGAAAAGAGGAGAGGACAAGAGAAGGAGAGTAAATGAGAAGAGAAGCGACATAAAGAAAAAAGAAGAAACAAAAAGCAAAGAATAAAGAAGGGAAAAGAGGTGAGGAAAACACAACAGAAGTTAAAAGAAGTAAAGAACCAGGAAAGAAGAAGTGAATAAAAATCAAGAAGAATGAGAGAGAATGAGAGAGAATGAGACGAGTAAAGAAATGTGAAAAGACAAGTGGAGAAGATGAACAATATAAATAAGAAGAAAAATTTAAAGAAATGAGATGGAATGAAAAGAAAGAAAAGAGGAAGGAAAGTGAGAAGGGAAAATAGTAGAAGTGAAGAGAAGAGAAACAAAACAAAATGAAGAGAAGAAAGATGGAAGAAAAACAAAGAGAAGGGGATTAATTGAAAGGACGAGTAAAGAGATGAGAAAAGATAAGACAAAAGAGGATAACGATAAAAAATTTAAAGAAACAGAAAGAAAGAAAGAAAGAAAGAAAGAAAGAAAGAAAGAAAGAAAGAAATGAGTTGGAACAGAATAAGACAATAAAAGAAACAAGACAGGAAGAGAAGAGAAGAGAAGAGAAGAGAAGAGAAGAGACCGTAACAGGACTGAACATAATTTACACATTACACACACATACAGAATGATGGAGTGTGTGTGTGTGTGTGTGTGTGTGTGTGTGTGTGTGTGTGTGTGTGTGTGTGTGTGTGTGTTATAGGAGTGTGTAGCATATGGTGTGTCAGGCAGGTTGCCAGTTTAATCCTCTGTCATGCCTCTGATCAGTGAAACAATGTGTGTGTGTGTGTGTGTGTGTGCGCGTGTGTGTGTGTGTGTGTGTGTAAATCAGGGCTCTATCTGAGGCAGCGTGTGGTGATTAGTGACTGTTATCACGTTCCAGTAATAATGCACGGATTAAAAAACAGAAGTGTGTATATGTAAGGAGAAGTGTGTTTATGTAACGTGTGTGGAAGGAGTCTCCAGTGTCAGAGCTCTGTAACAGTCAGAGGTGAAGCTGTAACTTTAAGTTTTGTCTTTAGAAGTCCTGCCTCCTCAAATCAGAATAATTAGACTTCTCTCTCTCATTTCTCTCCGTCCGCTCTCTTGCTCAGTTTATAGCTGCTATAAAGTAAGTGACAACAGGAACTGACTCGTTTCACCGACATTAAATGTAACTATAAACGGATAATAAGTATGACTTGCTCATACATGTGGTCTCTCACGTTTTAAATCCGTGTACAGTCAGTGGAGCGTCCGCTGTACGCATCCCTGTGAACGAGCCGTTGCTATAGAAACGATAACGTATCAGAGCGAGCGCGTTAATATAAACCCGCGCTGCTGTCAGAGCCGCTGTTATAGAGAACTAATCAACTCCTCCTGACCAATCAGAGCGCAGGATTCAGCAGCGCTGCAGTAGATATGATATAGGTCCCTATTATAGGCTGTGAATGGAGTTAATTAGGCTTTTCTTCTTTTATGATGTAGCATGTAATTGAGATCCTGAAAAACTCAAGCTGTGTGTGTGTGTGTGTGTGTGTGTGTGTGTGTGTGTGTGTGTGTGTGTGTGTGCCTGTCACACAGACCAATAGCACTGTGTTTTATAAACCGAGACGGATCCCTGAGGCTCTAATGGAGATGCAGTTCTCTGGGCCGTGTTGTTTATTCTCTTGAGGAAGCCACATTTACCACAAATCCAATCCAATCTAATCCAATCTGCTCCTGCCTTCTTCATCACACCAACGCTCAGCTGTTCCGCTGACTGAGATTTACTCTCACTTTGCTCTTCTATCCATCTCCATCCTCTTCTTATTTCATCTCGTCTTCCTTAAGCTTTGAAACGATGGCATATTTGAGGAAAGGTCATGTGATCGTCCACCTTCCTAAGAAATAGATGAATGAACCCAGCTACCAGGCTAACGGAGCTAACACCTTGAAGAATGCCTATAGCCAGTTTAGAATCACCAAAAACACACACACACACACACACACACACACACACACACACACACACACCAGCATCAGACTCACGTAGGGGGCGTGGCCTAAAGTCTGAAGGCGGAGATTGTACATTCGAAGTAAAACAGATGAATGTACACATATATTTTTTTTTATAATACAAATAGTGTTAGTGAGACAAACGTGTGTCTATTGAGTGTGTGATGTGTTCAGATTATAAACAATGTGTCTGTGTGTGTGTGTGTGTGTGTGTGTGTGTGTGTGTGTGTGCAATACTTGACCTGTTGTCTACAATCTGCTGTCGTATCATCTTGACGTATTCGAAGCTCTCTATGCAGCAGATGTCGTAGACCAGGATGTAGGCACTGGCGTTACGCACCCCTCTGCAACTTGGGTCCAGCCACTCCTAACACACACACACACACACACACACACACACACACACACACACTATTCTGTAACATTTATACAATTAATACATTAATACAAATCCATATGATCATCATTCATCTATCCCAGGAACGCTGGACATGAGGTGGGAATACACCCTGTATGGGACACCAGTCTATACCAGGGAACCTTACACACACACACACACACACACACACACACACACACACACACACCTAGGGTAAATTTATCATAGCCAGTCCAATTCCATTTTCTCTGGGATTCAGTTCAGCACTTTGTCATGACTTTGTCCAGAACTTTTGCTTTGTTGTCTTTAAGCCATTTTGTTACAACTTTGGAGGTTTGTTCAGGATCTGTGGAGGATTTGTGAAGGTGTGTTTAGGATCATTGTCCTGCTGGAAGACCCAGGTGGGGCCAAGTTTTAACTTTCTTGAAGATGATCCTCCTTCTTCTAGCACCTTTTTCAAGCAAAACACCTCCCTAATGATGCTGCCACCACCATGCTTCACAGCTGGAATGGTGTTCTTTAGATTCAAAGCCTCAGCCTTTTTCTGATCATCGTGGCCCACAGTTCATCTGACCAGAGAACACTCCTCCAAAAACTTCAGCCTGGGTTTTTTCTTTTGGAGTAGGACCCTAACCCTAACCCTAGTGACCGCCTTTCAAGCCATGGTGATGTAGGACTCTCTTAAGGGTGGCTGCACATATTTCTCCAGCTCCTTCACCAGTTCCTTTGTTGTTGTCTTGGGCTTCATATGAATTTTATGGACCAATGGTTTTCATTCCTGGGAGTTAATCTGTGCCTCTTTCCTAATCGATGCAGTGTCTGCGTACTCCCAAGATGATTTAATTTGCTATGTCTACAAACATGTCTACGAGCATCGAGGAAGCCGACAAGTCTTTAATGACATCCTTCCTCCTTGGCTTGACAATCTTGGATGTTCCCATGGAATGAAGGTAGGCCCTTTTACAGCCACAGGGACACGCCCATTGTGATAAATGGCCAATCAGAAGCTTCTAAAACTCGTTACATCGATTTATGGAATCGATCCGAGTATTTAACGAGATACTCAACTTAGTGTATGTAAAATTTTGACCGTGAACTTAACACTATATCGCTTAATTTCGACGTCACGTCAAGAAAAGAAGTTTTCCTACGAAAGTTTTAATAACCCGCCCCTTTGCAATTAATTTTTGGCGAAGCCTTTGCTAGAAATAACATCATTGTAGTTTTCGTTTCAAACTTCTTTATTGTTTCAGGTTTGTGCAGCGTGGAGGTGTTTCAGTGCTGATTTAGATCAGGTAGTTCTCCCGCTACTCAACGTTTCATGCTAATAAAATGCCGTTTTTAATTCCGGAGGCTTGCCTTCGCTCTAATTCCAGCTCCGCGATGTGAATGCTACAGCTATTGATGTTTATAATGTGAGTCTACTTCACACTCACACTCTTTTCTTTCACTGCCACAAAGCGACCGCAGAGACTCGCGGCGAGAGGACAGGAGCGTTAGAGCTGTCGTCATTACAAATTACAATGCAGGAGCAGGGAGGAGGAGGAGGAGGAGGAGGAGGAGGAGAAACACAGGGAGACGACCCTCTCTCGCCTCCCCTTTCTCTCCCTCATTTTCTCCCTCGTTCCTCATCACGGAATCGTATTATCACTTTTTTTCCACGTGTGTGTGAGTGAGTGAGAGTGGTGATCTCAGTGACTGTGAGCTGAATGTCGATCATGGATTCTTTCAGCTGGAGGAGAGACGGACACATGGAGAGAGAGAGAGAGAGAGAGAAAGAGAGAGAGAGAGAGAGAGAGAGAGAGAGAGCATGCTGCAGTTATTCCTCTGAAGGGGGAACCCTTAAAAGTTTCTATATAAAATCCCACAACAAATTGTTGTTGTTGTCGTTGTTGTTTTTTAATCCTAAAACCTTGGAGACGATCTTGTCATATTTAATAATATGTTCCAGTTGAAATAACAGTTATGACTGTCAGTATATTTCACAGATATTAGCGTTCATTTTTATTATAAAGGAAATATATTCACAATTATAACTTGGATCCTGTAGAAACCCAAAAAATAATAACAACACCGAGGTACTTAGAGCACATAGTGGGCGTGTACACACAGGAAAACCACAGCCCTGTAGTGATGATGCGCACGATGGGATAGTGAGTGTCTGATAACAGCTAGTGAATAAACAGCGTTTAAAGCCGTATTAAAATCTATTTTAAAAGAACACACACAATAAATATATGATATGACATTGGAACTATACAAATACGTCCTATCCGGTGCGGGTGTACGCAGTTGACGTCGTTGGTTGTGAAATGCCCACGGGCCCGGGATGACATCATCACCTCGTCACCTTGTGAAGGTTAGGAGACTTCATATATATACGCACACACGCATACACACACACACACACACACACACACACACACACACACACACACACGTTTGTATTACTATCCTCAAGAGGACTTTTCATTGGCATGCTGCACCTAAATCTAACCCAAACCCTAACTTCAGTAACCAAAACGAAACCTTTCAGCCAATTTAATTTTGGATAAATGTGGATATAAAAAACATGCCCACGCACACACACACACACACACACACACACACACACAGGAAAATGAAATCCATCCGTCATGATGTGAACACAGCCCGAGAAGACAATAGGATATAATAAAGCGTGTCAGAAAACAGTCACACGTTTCCGTCAAACAGGAAATAATTGCTTGCTTTCATCATGCATAGATAACAGTTTACACACACACACACACACACACACACACACACACACACACACACGGTCACACATGGTGCTGTGATAATGAATGCAATCACACACAGAGACAAACACGGTGTCGCGTGCACCATCGCTGAGAGACAGAGAGGAATATAGAGAGAATAATGAATAATAATGAGTGGAGTTTTTCACGCTACTGATTGGGCGAAGTGGCTGAATGTGTGATTGATGTCTCTCTCTCTCTCTCTCTCTCTCTCTCTCTCTCTCTCCTTTATATTACACACACACACACACACACACACACACACACACACACACAGAGTCCTCCCCTTACACTCTATCTGCTTCCATTAGTGCCAGTTAATAAGTGTATTTGCATTATTGCAACATTAAATAAATTTAATAACCACATAATCTAAACGTGTTGATTGTTTTTCGACTCGTAATTATTGCAGCTCACAAAACGATGTGATTGCGTCTCATTGCGTCCTGCTCCCAATAAAATGGAGACGTATAAACACACTGAGACGCAGAGACAGCAAGACAACACGTGTTAAAACAGCCGAAGGTTCAGTACGAGACCCTGCAGAGCTGCGCCGGAGTGATACGATCTTATTCCAGTGTGTGCAAACAGACACGGAGGCCACGCCCACGTCAGGTTACACTGGCCACGCCCACTTCTACTCCTCCTCTGGAAGTGACAGATACAGACGCCTTGTCTCTCACATTTTCACTACGACTGACATGGAGAATAGCCACGCCTCCTTTATCTCGTTCACTGCTACTGAGGTACAGAGGCCACGCCTCCTTTATTTACAGTGGGACTGACAGGTACAGAGGCCACGCCTCCTTTATTTACAGTGGGACTGACAGGTACAGAGGCCACGCCTCCTTTACTGGTAGAAAAACACAGTACAAAAGGAAACTGATTTGATGATGTTTGTAAATGTTTGTAAACAATGTAAATAAAGAGCCTGTGTGTGTGTGTGTGTGTGTGTGTGTGTGTGTGTGTGTGTGTGTGTGTGTCAGATGGATATGGAAACTGAACAAACGTCACATACACATACTCACACACTGTTCTGAATCTGTATTGTTATTATTTGCATGGGTGGAGATAAAGCGTGGAGCTCACAGCACAGTAGATGTGTTTAGTTCAGACTGAGAGACGGTTCCTCACCCACCATGAGAAGAAAAGCACACACTGTAAAAGAACTGCAGCATCGACACTGGAAGCCTAAAAGTGCTTACAGTCAGCAGAGTGTGAGTGTGTGTGTGTGTGTGTGTGCGTGTGTGTGTGTGTGTGTGTGTGTGTGTGTGGCTACGTGCCGGTGCAGCAGCCTGGTGCTTTAGATGCACCACCGGTCCTGTACAGCTAAAAATAGAAACTTGTCCTCGTCTCTCATTTCTCCTCATATGGAGAGGAGATGCAGAGTGATGAGAGCAAAAGTATACACACCCCTCCTCCTCCACCACCATTACAACCATTACCGTTCTCTTTCTCATCATCATCATCATCATCATCATCATCATCATCATCATCATCATCAGGTCTCGGTCTGAGATACAAAGCAACGATCTTCCAGCCTTCTTTAACGTTAGAGGTTTGCAGCCCTGCATGAGGGACTGAAAGAGATATTCGCTTTCATGCTGATTAGGCGAAATGACAGAGCACAAATCATCTGATGTTTTTTTTATGATGTATTAAATGTGAGATTTAATGTGGATATGTTATCATTTCATGTAACGCTCTGGATAATCCGCTGTAATCTGCTTAGATAAACAGGTCCAAGATTCAGTCCTGTATCCTGACGCTCACGCAGAAAAACACAAATAAATAAATAAATAAATAAATAAATAAATAAATAAATAAATAAATATTTTATCAAGGTGCTTTACAAAACTGAACAAGCAGAAAATAGACAAAACATAAATATTCAGAGATTCTAAAAATAAAATAATCATAAAATAACTGCTGAAGATAAAATAATTATAGTGATGATTTGGGTAAAGCAGCAAACTGCAGCGCTGAAAAAAATATTTTTTATATATTTTTTCAATATATTTATGATTATGAATGTGTAAGATTTTAAACAGAGATTATAATAGAGAAAAAAATACATTTATAAAATTTAAATTCATATCCAGAATTTATATATTTCTGTAAAGCTGCTTTGTGGCCGTGTCCACTGTTAAAAACACTATACAGATAAAACTGAACTGAACTGAGATTGAGATCCCACACAGAACCCAGTATCAGCACCAGTATCAGTACCAGTATCAGTACCAGTATCGGACCGATACCAGCATAAACATGGTGGATCGGATATCGGATTAAACATGTCAGATATCGGGTCCGGGGCAGAAGGTGTGACGAATGGAAGTGGAAATGTTTCCATGTGTAGAAATATAGGAATGTAGATTCCACGTTTTTGTTAGAATTGAATTATATTTATACTTTATACCTCATTATATTTAGTGCGTAAAGTGTTTTTGTGCGAAAGAGTTTAAATGCTTCAGGGTGAAAAATGATTTTAAAGCATAGCAGCGTTTAAAGAAAAGCGTCAGATGGTCATCGATATCGGCTGATTCTCTCGCTTTCAGTATCGTAGCCATTAGTACCATAGCGAGGTCGAGATTAAGTTTAGCGAGTAGTTCTCCTTTAGAGTCGACTTGAGTTTAGTAAAGGAGTTTAACAGAGACTGTAGGAGGAGCAGAAGGTCGGGTCGCTCCTGTAACACGCCGCTCCGTGTGTCACGTCTCGTTTCTGTTTGTGGAAAGAGATTTGAGGGAGAATAAACTGCTCTGGTGGGAAACGGAGAACGAGTGCGCAGAGAGACTCGAGAGATCAACACATCTGAGGACGACAGTGAAGAGTGTGAGGATAAAACAGAAGAAACACTGCTCTGGAAGTCGGATTCCTCTCTCAGTGAAAGACGCGGTGCTGCTGAAGCTGCGTTCTGAGTGTGAAAGCGGAAAAGCCCACGGCGGAGAACAGAAGCGCTCGCTGTGAGACACAGAGCCGAGTTTATTACAACACGCTGAAGAGATCACGCGCTCAAGGCCTGGAGGAGAGAAAGAATAAATCGCTCTCGTTCCACGAGTGAGAAGAGATGTACAGTTTCTCTCTTTACACCAAGACGTATACTGTTGAACATGAGAACAACAATTCTCAGTGTTAACTGAAATGATTCAGGATCAGGATCAGGATCAGGATCAGGATCAGGCTCAGGATCAGAATCAGGATCAGGATCAGGCTCAGGCTCAGGATCAGGATCAGGCTCAGGATCAGGATCAGGATCAGGATCAGGCTCAGGATCAGGATCAGGATCAGGCTCAGGCTCAGGCTCAGGATCAGGATCAGGATCAGGATCAGGCTCAGGCTCAGGATGAGGATCAGGATCAGGCTCAGGATCAGGCTCAGGATCAGGCTCAGGATCAGGATCAGGATCAGGCTCAGGATCAGGATCAGGCTCAGGCTCAGGATCAGGATCAGGATCAGGCTCAGGACACACGCAGTTGAGAATTCGACGTACAGAATTTAAGGACATCTCAGAAAACACAGATGGATAAATATATAAAAGGGAAACGTGTGTAAAAACACCAGCACAGCTGAAACAGAGCGACTCCATGCATGGCTGTGAACGATACCGAGTCATTTGACTTAGTGACTCATTTAATAAATGAATCATTTGCAATCGAAGCATTTCTGCATAGTTTGGTGTCACTTCATGATACTGACTCATTTACCTTAGTGACTCGTTCAAAAAGCGAATTATTCACTTTTAATTCTATGTAGTTCTACATAATACATTATCCACAGCCACTTCGCTGAGAAAAGAGGAAAAATAAAAGAAATCCTGAACAAAATTTTAACATCCGATCTACTTCTCGTAACAGTTATAAAAATCCTGCCGAGTCGCCCGGTTTGATGTATCTGCTCCTATAACACTGTAGTGATTAGTGGTATGACTATAATATAGTAGTATAAAAGGTCGAGAGCCTCTAATAGACAGATCAGGAGTACAGACAATAATTACACTTCCTCCCTCCAGCTGCACTCCATCCATCTCTCTACACAGGGACAGAGCTATAAATCTGCTCTTCATCACAATCACACACTCGCCTAGAAAAGGAGCTCAATCATCTCTAACAGCTGCCGAGAAACTCCTGCAGAAAAGTCCGTCGGCTTTGTGCTGAAGATGTCTTTCACTCGTCTTTATCACCAATAAACATCTTCCATACACACTTCCTGACAGTAGCGCAGGTTTATATTTATCGTTTCTATAGCAACGGCTCTTTCACGGGGACGGGAAAAAGACGGGAGAAAGACAGCGGACGCTCCACATGAGCACGTTAAAAGACGTGTGTGATCGCTGCTGTGGTGACGTTTCCCGTAAGGAGAAATGTCAAATACATTGTACATACCTTCCTCAGAGGTCACAGTCCCGAGACGTTGTCAGTCTCCACTTCGGCATTGAAACAAGCTAAGTTTTCAGACGAAAAAATACAGCACAGCTACGACTCAGCTTACAGGAGACAGTTCACTGAGTACGATGCTGCCACCACCGCGCTTCATCACGTTACCCAGGTGGTGTTTTGGGTGAGAATATTAGGAGGTTCAATCGTTAGATCATTAAACTTGTACTGGAATTCTTACAGCAGTAACATGAACATTTCACAGACGCCGTACAACGACGTGCGATTCACCCTGAGCGATTCGTGAAGAAGAATCAGTTGCAAAGGACGATTTGTTCAGGATTTGTTCAGGATTTGTTCAGGATTTGTTCAGGATTTGTTCAGGTATTAATGCGACGTTATTCTCCTGTTTGAACTTTTGTTATTTTGGATGAACGAATTTTCTAAATTTCTGCGAATTTAACAGCAACAATTTCTTGGTAAATGTTTTCATCTCATTCCTTTCCGTAGAGATTAGAGCTGAAAAAACGTGTTACTTGAAGCCACTTCCACAGAGCAGAAATTCAGGGTCACTTGTGTCGAGTCTTAAACCTTAAATCTTTTAATTTTAAGTTCATCACAGACCCCAGATCAGCCAGATTCGTAATGAAGTCTTGGTTACCTGCAGGTCTGATCTCTTAATCCCACGCTAATTAAATCTGGGCTGCGGGGAGCCGAAGCAGAACTCGATTAGGAGGATCTACAGGGGTTCAGTGCTGCTCCTGCGGACACTCACATACTGATCTGAGAACAGTTCTGTAGTTTAGAGCAGAATGAGGTCAGGAGTTGAGATAAGAGGAAATCTAAAGGCCATTTCTAAATGAAATGTGTTCACCCAGACCCTGGATGAGCCTAATGGAGCCTAATGGAGCCTAATGGAGCCTAATGAAGTCTAATGGAGCCTAATGGAGCCTAATGAAGTCTAATGGAGCCATTTTACTGAGACAGAGAGAAAAGCTGGTTTGCTCATAATTACTCTCCAGAGTTTCCTTTTATCCACTCCTCCTTCTCCCATGTTTCTGCTCTCTCTCATATTTAGTCATGAGCTCAGGACTAATGATGCTTTACTGCAGTTTGGCTGAGAGATCGTACTCGTGTTCTCCGACTGTTCCTCCATCCATTACATGCTATAAGCCACTGATTTAGCGTCATTAAGCTCCAACTGCCCAATGACGCTAAATACAGCTGCCACACACACACACACACACACACACACACACACACACAAGCACACACACACACACACACAAGCACACACACACACACACACACACACTTTTCCCCTGCATGCCCTGACTCATCTCCACTATGTTGGAGGTTAATCAGCATTTAAGCCACACAGATTAAGCTACACCTCTCAACATGTCCTAATGCCCTTCACATGTCCTAACCCACATCCCTGCTTGTATCCTAAAGTGCACTGCGTGTGCCTTAATACCCTCCAAGTGACCAAATACCCTTCATGTGCCCTTTTAAACTCTTCAGTTGCCTTACCACATGTCCTTTACTGCCCTCCACACGCCCCAGTGTCCTTTACTGCCCTCCACACACCCCGGTGTCCTTTACTGCCCTCCACATGCCCCAGTGTGCTTTACTGCCCTCCACACGCCCCAGTGTGCTTTACTGCCCTCCACACGCCCCAGTGTCCTTTACTGCCCTCCCCATGCCCCAGTGTCTGTTACTGCCCTCCACACGCCCCAGTGTCTGTTACTGCCCTCCACACGCCCCAGTGTCCTTTACTGCCCTCCACACGCCCCAGTGTCCTTTACTGCCCTCCACAAGCCCCAGTGTGCTTTACTGCCCTCCACACGCCCCAGTGTCCTTTACTGCCCTCCACACGCCCCAGTGTGCTTTACTGCCCTCCACACGCCCCAGTGTCCTTTAATGCCCTCCACACGCCCCAGTGTCTGTTATTGCCCTCCACATGCCCCAGTGTCTGTTATTGCCCTCCGCATGCCCCAGTGTTCTTTACTGCCCTCCGCACGCCCCAGTGTCTGTTATTGCCCTCCACACACCCCAGTGTGCTTTACTGCCCTCCAC
>CM074973.1:3151746-3209159 GCA_037577455.1 Pangasius macronema
GACCACACCCACTTCACTGTAAGTGACAGATGCAGAGGCCACACCTCCTTTGCTGGTACTGAGACCCTGAGACCACACCCACTTCACTGTAAGTGACAGATGCAGAGGCCACACCTCCTTTGCTGGTACTGAGACCCTGAGACCACACCCACTTCACTGTAAGTGACAGATGCAGAGGCCACACCTCCTTTGCTGGTACTGAGACCCTGAGACCACACCCACTTCACTGTAAGTGACAGATGCAGAGGCCACACCTCCTTTGCTGGTACTGAGACCCTGAGACCACATCTCCTTAACTGTAAGCAACAGACACACCTCCTTCACTTTAACTGACAGGTACAGAGGCAGAAGCCACGCCTCCTTTGCTGTGACTGACAGTTACAGGGATGTCCCGGGTCCATCAGTTTACACTCTTACACGTAAACAAGACAGGAATTGATGGAAACACCACAACATAAATTCTTTTGCAATTACTTTTGTTGACCTTTTTTTGGAAATTCAGTTAAGGTCTGTATGGAAACATGTCTGCTACAGAAGCAGCTGTGTAAGAGAACAAGAAGGAAATGGTTCAGTAAATGACTTTTACCTTTACTGTAAACCACACAGTTATTCTTCGAGTCCTCTGCGCTGACCCACGTCACATTCATCAGCCATCGTGGACCTCCAGTCAGAACCAACGGTACCTGAAGCCAGAGGAGGAACAAGCACTTGAGTCATGAGTAAAGACCGACACGTCTCAAGTCCTAAACCTGAGGTAAAATAAGTAATATAGTAACTTTCCTTATAGCACAGTGATGTTGAATTCTGGGTTCTGATTGGTCAGAAGGTGTTGATTAATTCTCTATAACAGCCGCTCTCACAGGTTTATATTAGTGCTCTCGTTCTTCACACGTGAGAAGATGTTTATTTAACATTTATGGAAGGAGTCTCCAGTGTCAGAGCTTTGTTAAAAGTTAAGCTGTAACTTTCCAACATGTTTTTAAACATATAAGTCCTCAGGATAGAGGAGTTCACGCTTTGCAGTTGCCCCTAACCCTAACCCAGGCTGGGGTTTTTGTCGAGGCATGGCGAGGGAATGACTGTTTACAGCTGCCAAAGCATAAGTGATAACAGGAGCAAACTCGTTTCACTGACGTTCCTCAAAAGGAATAAATTCTAAATTGTGACTGTTGGAAAACTGCTGTGGTATAAGAGGAATAAAACCTTCAGGACATGCTGCTGTTAGAAAATATCCACCTTTGGGGCAGTAACAGTAACTCTGCTCCATCACACCACCTCAACACTGATTAGTTTCCTACAGCAGCATGACACAGTGGTTTATTCCCTGCATAAAGAATGAATGCTGGTTTATTATCTTTGTAAACTTTTCAATCCATTGATAAAATGTATTATTCATTGATAAATGATTAAATAAAAAAAAAAGTGTGTGTGTGTGTGTGCATACACATGTCTGTCTGAAGGCCCACAGTGTTAGCGAGCTCTCTTATCACGTCTCGTCCCTTCGGGGATTTTGGGAATCTCTGAGAGAGCAGAAGGTGAAGTGTGAGCTCTGATCTTTAGCCACATTGTACCTTCACTATCACCGACATCACACTGCTTCCTGAGACAGGCAGAGAAAGAATTTCAGTGATCTGTGTGTGGCTTAGAAATCTGAGTCTGAAACCCTGAACAGGGCTTTTCTGTCTCTGTCAAATGTGACGGGTTCTTAGCAGCGAACCTGCATAATGTTTATACATTAAAAACCCCACAATGTTATAACCTACAACAGCATTCCGGTCCACCTTAAATCACTAATCATCTCCTTTACAGACTCTCCTGTCCACAGCACGCTTGTGTGTGTGTGTGTGTGTGTGAGAGAGATTTTAAAGAAAACAATAAAACGTAGAAAATGAAACATGAAAAGTAAAACAATCAAAATGGGTCATTTTGACCTGAACAGAATGTGTGTGTGTGTGTGTGTGTGTGTGTGTGTGTGTGTGTGTGTGTGTGTGTGTGTGTGTGTGTGTGTCACACCACTGTATAGGCACAGACGGAAAGAGAAAGAGAGAAAGAGAGTGAGAGAGAAGAGAAAGAGAGAGCGCACTCCTCTGTCTCTCTCTTTCTCTCTCTCTCTCTGTCTCTTTCTTTCTCTCTCTCTCTCTCTCTCTCTCTTTCTCTCTCTCTTTCTCTCTCTCTCTCTCTGTGTCTCTCTTTCTCTCTCTTTCACTCTTTCTCCTGCTGAATCCTCTTTTTCCTTATCAGGTCTGCGCAGGCCTCCATCGGCCTCTCCCCACTCTGACAGGAGCAACAACAAAAGCTCAGCGATATAGAGAGAGGAACCTGCCACGGGCACAGATTACCCGTGACACACACACACACACACACACACACACACACACACACACACTCTTTCGCTCATCTCTTTCTCTGACACTCGATGCACTTGCACTCTGCACGCTCTATTTCTCTCAAACCTCAACTTCCTAACTGGGCACTAAAACACTGTATTCACTGTACTCATCTCTCTCTCTCTCTCTCTCTCTCTCTCTCTCTCTCTCTCTCTCTCTGTCTCTCTGTATCTCTTCCTGTGCCTCTCTCTCTCCCTCTCTCTCTCTCCCTCTCTCTCTCTCTCTCTCTCTCTCTCCCCCATTCACTTACTCACAGCACAAAACTTTACTGTGAGTGAGTTATTGTTACCACCCCGAGGCTGATTATTTTTCCAGTAACAGCAAATCCCGAAGTGATTTACTGCCAACAGTTACATTTTCTCCTTAATTATTATCCATTTACAGTTACACTGAATGTTGTGGAATGTCCATGAAACAAGTTAGTTCCTGTTATCACTTACACTACAGCAGTAAACACTCGTTCCCTCGCCAAGCATAAATCCCACCGTCCTGAAGACTTCCCCTCCCTCTACCTCTGACTGTTCCAAAGCACTGACACTGGAGACTCCTTCCGAAATCATCTCCTTTACCAGAAACGTTCACCACTTCAACAATTACACAGGTTTTGTGTTTTGTCCGTTCGTGCAGACCGTCCGCTGTACACGTTCCTGTAAATCAGCTGTTACTATAGAAACAATAACGGATTAGTATTATTACTCGAGAACTGAGAATTCCACAGCGTGATATATTATATAACCTTTTGCCTTATAGCAAGTGAGCTAGTCATCAGAAAGAGTCTTACGATGTCATTTCCTCCTGTGGATCTTTCTATTTTCCCAGCGAATGGCCCCCATGTGGTGCCTGGAGGAAGCGCCTGACGGGAACGAACGCCTTTTTCCGCTCCGATGCCGACCATCTCCAGCTCTCCTGTAAAAAAAGAGGAAGAGTTAAAAATTACATTTACATTTTAAAGAAAAGCATTATTGCTGATCAAAACGTAATTATAATAATATAATTTTATACAAGAAAAACGCAATAATCAAACATACATTTTAGGGCAATTTAGTTGCCAGGTTAGCTTAGTTACCTGCCTCGGCATGAAAACATCAAAGACATTCGAATGATTTACATAAAAGGTATTTCTTTTTAATTAATAATTTACTTTCAGCCTGTAATTGGGATAACAGGGTTATACTGTCAAACAGTGACCTCGTCAGTCAATAATCACAATATCACTGCAAATAAAGAAGAACCAGAGTTTCATTAGAACTTCATTTTCTTCTTCCCATGATCTTCAGGATATCTGGATGATGAACTGTCACTGAACTGAAAAAAAAAAAACATTTTTTTTTCGTTTAAATTAAATATGAGCCATACCATCACGTCCACCAAAACACTTTCAAAAGCTCAGAGGTAGAAATGTGAATTCTGGCTCGGACAGTTCCTCAGCCTCAGCTACATCACTCCAGTTCATGACTGCTCAACTTGATGTGTGCAAAATGTGTGTCTTTTTTTTTTTTTAAGTTTTAATCAGTTATTATTTTGTTTCTACCTACCTGTGATCATTTTTTAATAGATTTTCTTGATATTATTCCCCAAAATAGAAACAAACCGGAAGCCTAATTTAAACCACCGTGACCTGAACCAGACAGATACTAAGGATGAATAAACGAATGCTGTAAGTGAACGTGGTCTTTTTCCCCCGTGAGCTTCACATCTGTCTGCTTGCCTCCCACCAGCGCTCCTTTGGTCCCATCTCGCCGGATCGCACACATCTCCACCCTTTCTGCCGAACTTTCTCTTAACCAAATAAAGCAAATAGTGAACCTACGATCTGTATTTGCATTTGTTAATAACAAATTGTCTGTTTATTTCAAATAATGTACTTGTATTCGGTTACATCCTTAATTCATAGTGAGTTCACTCATTATTTGAAGTTCATCGCCATCTTTACTCTCTCTCTCTCTCTCTCTCTCTCTCTCTCTCTCTCTTTCTCTCTCTCCATCCAAATATCTGACCACTTTACCTCCTTTCCTTCATGTGCTAAATTAACAGTCTCTATCTTTTACTTTTTTTTTTTACTTTTCCTCTCTCTCTCTCTCTCTCTCTCTCTATCTCTCCAACCCCCTGACCACTACTTACCCACGTGCTCTCTCTCTCTCTCTCTCTCTCTCTCTCTCTCTCTCTCTCTCTCTCTCTCTCTCTCTCTCTCTCTCAGCGGTCTAATCTGTGGTGAAGGACTTAAAGGAACCTTATCTCCAGGCTCTCCTGCTTCATTTCATGCTTGATTTACTTTAATTTGTCTGATAGGGCGCGAGGATTTGGGAGACGGCCCATCTTTGGCATAAAAAAAAAAACGCCACTCTGATATTTCTCAGGCTCATTGTGGTGGGGTTTCACTTCTCTCGCCTCTCCGCTGTGATTTCTTCGAGAGTGAGGAAAGGAGGGATGGAGAGAAAAAAAAGAAAAAAAGAGCAGGAGATGGCGGTCTTATGTGGCTGGTTGGGTGTGTTTGGACTCAGGCAGCCGGAGAAGAAAAGGATTGTGGGAGTGTGGAGCGACTTCCTGATGGACTCATCCGACAAAATCACGCAGAGCTCGAGTGCACTACAGAGCTTTCATTTCCCCGTCTGTCCAAAATAAACACGTTTTACTCAGGCGATCCGGTTTATTCAAAAATCCATTATTTAAAACCGGAATTCCTGTGCTGACTGTGTGGGAAATGCTCAACTGAAATTCAAGTTTGTCTGAAAATCCTGTACATGAGAGGAAATATTACAGAGAAATTACACTGAGTCTGACTAAAGCTCGGAACGCAGAATTTCTGACCTGGAATTCCTACTCGGAAAGTCAGGAATGTGTCCTGACCTCAATCCCGAGATCAGCATATGATATCGCATTACCGTGGCTGCTCACACTCTCAAGTATGGGATAAAACACTCCATGTTGTGCTGTTATAGGAAAATAATCATGAGCGGGTGGTGTGGTGTGGTGTGGTGTGTATTGGTGTGGTGTGGTGTTGTGTGGTGTGGTGTTGTGTGGTGTGGTGTGGTGTGTATTGGTGTGGTGTGGTGTTGTGTGGTGTGGTGTTGTGTGATGCGGTGTGTTGTAGTGTGGTGTGTTGTGTTGCAGTGTGGTGTGTATTGGTGTGGTGTTGTGTGGTGTGGTGTGTATTGGTGTGGTGTGGTGTTGTGTGGTGTGGTGTTGTGTGGTGTGGTGTGGTGTGATGTGTTGTGGTGTGGTGTGGTGTGATGTGTTGTGGTGTGGTGTGGTCTGGTGTTGTGTGGTGTTGTGGTGTGGTGTGTTGTGGTGTGGTGTGGTGTTGTGTGTTGTGGTGTGATGTGTTGTGGTGTGGTGTTGTGTGTTGTGGTGTGGTGTGTTGTGGTGTGGTGTGGTGTGGTGTGGTGTTGTGTGGTGTGTTGTGGTGTGGTGTGGTGTGTTGTGTTGTGTTGTGGTGTTGTGTTGTGTGGTGTGGTGTGGTGTGTTGTGGTGTGTTGTGGTGTTGTGGTGTGGTGTGGTGTGGTGTGGTATGTTGTGGTGTTGTGTGGTGTGGTGTTGTGTTGTGTGGTGTGGTGTGGTGTGTTGTGGTGTGGTGTGGTGTGGTGTGGTGTGGTGTGTTGTGGTGTGGTGTTGTGTGGTGTTGTGTGGTGTGGTGTTGTGTGGTGTGGTGTGGTGTGGTGTTGTGTTGTGTTGTGTGGTGTGGTGTGGTGCGGTGTTGTGTGGTGTGTTGTGGTGTTGTGTGGTGTGGTGTGGTGTGGTGTGTGTTGTGTTGTGTTGTGGTGTGTTGTGGTGTGGTGTTGTGTGGTGTGTTGTGGTGTGGTGTGGTGTTGTGTGGTGTGTTGTGGTGTGTTGTGGTGTGGTGTTGTGTGGTGTTGTGTGTTGTGGTGTGGTGTGGTGTGTTGTGGCGTGGTGTGGTGTGGTGTTGTGTGGTGTGGTGTGTTGTGGTGTGGTGTGGTGTGTATTGGTGTGTTGTGGTGTGGTGTGTTGTGGTGTGTTGTAGTGTGGTGTGTTGTGGTGTGTTGTGGTGTGGTGTGATGTGGTGCAAACTCCTCTGCCCTGAAGATGACGGAAAACCCGGTCACAACTTACCTCTAACTGTAACAAAGCGCTGAATATATATAGAAATAAATAGAAAACTTCACCATATCAATGATCACGAACGTTTTTTAGACGTGTTCGCGTGAAGCATCCGGCATTCAAGTCCCTGTGTAAAAACTCTACAAAGTTTATCATTTTAAATAAGTATGAACAACAGTGTTATTTACTGCAACATTAAATATTAAATCCGGGCGGATATGGAACATCAATCTGGGTCTGGTTTCGTTTTTAAAGAACGCGATTCGTTCTCCACTAATTCGCTTTTCGAATCCTTTCAGCCGAAAACTAAAAAAAGACAAATTCCAGTGTTTCTTTTTTGGCACACTTTGAATACGAAGCTCAAAAACTCCAACAAGCTAAGAGGCAGTGTGTGTGTGCGTGTGTGCGTATGTGTGTGTGTGCGTGTGTGTGTGTGTGTGTGTGTGTGTGTGTGTGTGTGTGTGCGCAGCTGATAAACAGAATGATGATCCAGCAACATGTCTTTATCCGCCGGCTCCGCTTTAATTAATGCTGACTTGTTTGCTGAAAAGATGATTAATACGCCAGCGAGAGCGGCCTAATTGAATACGGCGACAACACGGGCAATCAGCGAGCAACACACCGCTTTGTTTAGTGTAGATTAGCCTTTTTATCAGTGTCATTATCTATATTATTATTAGCATTTTTATTATTACGAGGTGGTGTTTTAATTCAGCTGACAGGCGTCTCCACTGCAGGCTGTATTTAATTCATCACTGACACAAACGGAGAGGAAGTGTGAGAAAAATCCATATATGGAACTAAACCCTATCTGAGCATCCGGTTCATCCACTTCACTCTTTCAAAGCTGTATTATATTTCAGTCAAACAGTTGACGTGTACGTTCAGAGCAAGGCATGCTCTCCGACACGTGACGTGTTCTACACTAGGAATCAGGTCAGCACGTTATTACCTTATTTTTTGTCTTTATTCATTAAAATGTTTGAAATTGGTCATATTCGGAGATGAGTTCTGTGCACATACGGAGGAGTAAATACCAAAAAAGTAAGCATGACATTATTCAGACCTCAAACGTAACTCTGGATGCTATTCGGAAGCTACGCAGGGTTACGCACGTGGGCGGAGTCTGAGTGAAACAGAGGCGTGTCTCAGCTATGTGCGACTCGAACTTGAACTTAAGCGCGTTTTTCTTGCTCTATATCGGCGTGAGTGAGGAGCAGTATTAACTCCAGCATCACTGTCTGGTGATTTGACGTAACCACAAACATACAGAATTCAATTTAAGGCCTATATTACACACATACCGCAAATACGACACTATTTAACACTTCATAACATCGTCCTTGTTTTTCCACATGGAGGACATCAGAGGGGACTGCCTCATAATTAGAGACACAATCTTGGGACACAATTTATTTTGTAATTAAAATGATTAATTAAATTAAAGTGAGCTGTAGGTGTAGCGGATGAGTGCTAGGTCAGCTTCTCCTTTAAACTGTGGGCACGAATTCTTCATAGGAAATCTCAGCAAAGAAACAAAAACATTGGCATCTGTCTATCTGTNTCTGTCTCTCTCTTTCTGCCTCTGTGTCTCTCTTTGTCTATCTGTCTCTCTCTTTCTGCCTCTGTGTCTCTCTTTGTCTATCTGTCTCTCTCTTTGTGCCTCTGTGTCTCTTTGTCTAGCTGTCTCTCTCTTTCTGCCTCTGTGTCTCTCTTTGTCTATCTGTCTCTCTCTTTGTGCCTCTGTGTCTCTTAGTCTATCTGTCTCTCTCTTTCTGCCTCTGTGTCTCTCTTTGTCTATCTGTCTCTCTCTTTCTGCCTCTGTGTCTCTCTTTGTGTAGCTGTCTCTCTTCTCTCTCTCTCTCTCTCTGAGTCTTTTTCCAAGGTTCCAGTTGCCCTGAACCATTTCCTGTTTGTCCCAAAACGCTGCTTCTCCATCAGTACAATCGGTTTAGAGATCCTGCAAGTCTGAAACTAATCAGTAGCAACGTCAGGAACTCAGAGTTTGAGCCGTTTCGTCACCATGACAACAACTGTAGTAACTAGAGTTATTTTTATGACCTGAATTAATGGTCCAAGAGCGAAACCACAGTTACCTTATCTACATGGGTAATAATAATAACACAAACAATACTGTTTAATCAGCTACACACTCATAAAACGAAGTATCTCTTATCGTGTGATGTTAAGCACAAATTTAACACACACACACACACACACAACTACAGACAAATGGCATAATTACAGCTCTGGGCTCACATTTCACCCAGGAAACAGAACAAAAAACATAATCAGATAAAAACTGCACTGAGGCTCGTTATTGTTTAAAAAATCTCGCTATCTCACTCAGCTAATCATGTTTCGCTGGAAGGCAGAGAGAGAGAGAGAGAGAGAGAGAGAGAGAGAGAGAGAGAGAGAGAGAGAGAGAGAGAGAGAGAGAGAGAGANAGAGTGAGAGAGAGAGAGAGAGAGAGAGAGAGAGAGAGAGAGAGAGAGAGAGAGAGAGCGAGAGAGAGAGAGAGAGACAGCGAGAGAGAGAGAGAGAGAGAGAGAAATAAAGCAGCTTCATATCTCATCATGGTGATGTGATATGAAGCAGATAAGAGTGATATCTCTAATGGAGGCATTTACTTTGGCTCTGGAGATCATCAGTCACGCTGCTTAGAGTTTAATAAGCAACGTTTAATCGCAGAAAGATGTCAGATTTGATGCAGTTAGAAAGCTGGACTAAAAGCCACATTCGTGTTTGTCTTAATTAATGTGCACATTTTCCAAAAAAATAAAAAATCTCCTGACTTCTGCTAAATGCTAAAGCTATTCATAGTTAATGTTTTCACTTTTCTGGTACAGTAAACTTTACAGAAAAAAATAGAAACATAGTCCCAATCTAGAAAAAGACAAAATGTAAAAAAAAAGGCTTGAAAAGGTTTATATTTTGTTAATTAAACTGTGATGACTCTTAGTAATTCTTATGTGATTGTTTTTCATTATTTACACTGATTCGTTAATGTGTGTTACCATAAACACCATGTAATCTTTTGTAAGTGAAGCACTTTAAGTTTTGAACTGAAAATATAAAGCAATCAATCAATCAATCAATCAGCAGTGCAGCAAAACATCACCAGAGGTGGAAGGAAAACTTACTCGGGCCGTCCCACTCCTCTGAGGCAGTCGGGCTGCTTGTGTTTTTCCTGTTATGTCCCTCACTGACTTCTTTCTGTGCTTCCAGATTTCCAACCACATCCCCTGTTCAACAAAGAAAGGTAAAAGGTTAAACTGTAAGGTGATTCACAGAAAAAGAGTTCAGCAAAAATTAAACTGTGTGAAAACAAAATCCTGTGTGAAAACAAAAAATGCCCTAAAGGAACCCTATGAATGCCCTAAAGGAACCATAAAGGAACCCTAAAGAAACTCTAAAGCAGACCTAAAGGAACCCTGAAGGAATACTAAAGGAACTCTAAAGCAGCCCTAAATCCTATAGGAACCCTAAAGCAGCCCTAAAGCAGACCTAACGGAACCCTGAAGATACCCTATAGGAACCCTAAAGCAGCCCTAAAGGAAACTTCCAAGTTTTCTAAAGTAGCCTTAAATGATCCTAATGGACTAAAACAGCCCTAAAGCAGCTCTAAAAGAGCAGAACTGGNTGTGTGTGTGTGTGTGTGTGTGTGTGTGTGTGTGTGTGTGTGTGTGTGTGTGTGTGTGTGTGTGTGTGGATGGATGGATGGAGAGATTTCTGAGGAGAAACAGAGAGAGAGAAGTCTGTGCTTCCTCACACACTCACTCTCTGTGTTAAGCTCTGTGACTAAACTTATTGGAAATGTTTAATTACAGCACGAGAACGAAATGAAGCTATAGGACGATTCCTTAATTAAACAGTGATTAAGGATTTTACGCCTCTGGTGCTGACACACACACACACACACACACACACACACACACACACACACACACACTTATTACCGAACACTATTTTAGGCAAGACGACATAAACTTGTAAATTAATCATGTGCCATAATAAGTTATATAAGTAAGGAATGAAACCCTTGGGGTCATGCTGTAATAAGAAAACAATCAACAACAGGGTGGTGTGGTGAAGTTACTGTTACCAGTTTGAACTGGATTATTTTCCTATAACAGTATATCCGGGATCATTTTCTTCCTCTTACCACTACCACACCACATTTGCCAACATTTACAATTTATATTCATTACAAAATGACACATCATACCTTTTATCCATTTATAGTTACATTTAAAGTTGTCTAAAGTAGCTGTAAAGGAATTACAGGTCAGTGCATGCAGGAGCGTACGAGCTGCTGTGAGTGAGCCGTTGCTACAGAAACAATAACGCAGGAATATAAACCTCCTGACCAATCACAATCCAGAATTCAGCAGCGCTGTGATGTAACACTATTTAACATGCAAAGCAGTGATAATGTTTACAAAAATAATATAGCTACACTCTTAATTTTATTGCCCTTAATGGTTCCTTATCTTGTCCATCCAGAGGAACCCTAAAAAGTCCTATGGAGAACCTTATAACAGAGTGTTTCCCTATCAGAGAACCCCTTTAGGAAGCTAAGATCCCTTCGAGAAGCCTTTTCTGTGAGCGTGGACGAGGCTTGAAGAGGCTTGAAGAGGCTGCTGGGGTGGGTGGAATAAGGAGAGCTGTCTTTAATGCTCCTTATTTTGCTCGCGTTGCAAGTGTCCACCAAATCCCATGATCCTGTTCACCGCTCGAGACCAAACTGAAAGTTTAAAAAGAAAAATCTGCTGCGTGGTCAAAATGTTCCCGATGACACAGACACATACAAGCATGTAGCAAATTTCACCAACGTGGTGATTTCATAAACCACGGTAATTAATATGATATGTAATTATAATATTGGTATATGTCTACTACACGTTATAAAATAAATATTCAAAATAAACATTTGTCTATTACAGAGCCTTGTTCTAATATTCAAATATTCAAATATTCTCATTCTCGTTTTCGAGCGATCACGTCTTCGCTGTTGTTTACTACAAAACACAAACTAAAACTGAAGCACGCCCTGAAGCGAGAAGCACGCCGTAAGATAAATTACAATCTGCGTGCCGACGCAAATGAGCTCGCCTGCCTGGATTCCTTTCAGGAAGAACAAAAGACGCAGACGCACGTCTCTCCGCCTATTCAAGACAAAAAAAAGCGGAAGATTGCTCACTCTTTTGAAAAGTCCTCGCTGAGAGGCGAAACAGGTGTACACACTCCAATTTCCACATGCCACAATTTTAAGAGGAAATGCAGAGGCGTTTCAAAGAGCAGATTCATCATATGCGGGCGAGAAATAAAAAGCGGCACAGGGAGCTAAATTATGAACACTTCTGAGGATCGGGCAAGAAAAATTGAATTTCAGTTCAAAGAGCTGATGATTTTCTCCGAGGGCAAACAACAAACTCACTGGTAATGTTTAGGAGGCCCAGTAACTCTGTTTGGGACGTGCTAGTGAGCAGCGGAGGCTCATCAGTCCAGATCCAGAAGGTTGTTTGGGTAAAAGAGATGTTTTATCACACCACTTGATTTTGGTCCCCTTTCAGATTTGAATTTTGTTTAACCAAAAATTTATTTGGAGTGAAACAGCATTATTATTGTCAGTATATTGTAATTTGGGCCCAGGTATTGTTTAATTAAAACAAAGGTTTTCTTTAATCGCCTTTTTCATGGAGACATTATTAATAGGAAACATTCATGCTAATGATATCATAAACACTCATAATCGCACTATCCAGGGTCACCCACATGAGGATGGGTTCGCGTCCCTTCTGAGTCTCTGAACGTTTCTTCCTCATGTTGTCTCAGGGGGTTTTTCCTCACCACCATGCTTGTGACACTGTGCACTGATAAAGGCACTATGTAAATAAAATGTAATAATAATAATAATAATAATAATCTGTTTCTGTTGAATATAACAGCAGCTCTGACAGTAGTGCAGGTTTATATTAAACACAATACATTATCGTTTCTATAGTAACAGCTCGTTCACAGGAACGTGTTTGACAGACCCTCACATTGTTTAATGGAGGCTATAACACACCAAACTATAATTGGTACGACTGTTTATAGCTGCTAGAGCATCTAAAACGTATATAATATATATATAAAACATTAAAACTACAATGTGTCTTTCCTTAATTAACAGAGAAAACTGCTGTAGTATATGAGGAATAAATCACACTGTGGTTTGCTCATGGTTATGAGAAATGTACTTTTTTTTTTTAACAGATTCAAACATGGCCGCCTCACCTGCGCTGGAATCGTCCTCGTTTTTAATGTGAAAGTTTTCAGAGTCTAAAGGGAACTGCGTTTCTTGGTCTACGGTCGTTTCTACGTCTTTCAGGATCTCGTTCTCTTCGCACTCTCTGTCCTCCAACTCTGTTTGTCCATTCTCAAACACTCCTGCAGGACGATAGAGGAAAAAGCAGGAGAAAAAAAACGGTCACATTTGCTGTTTACTTCCTGTTTTCTCCTACGCTAACTACAATGACTGAAATGGATTTCAAAATAAAATAAACACCATTAAACAATACTTATATATTAAATAATAATACATATATATATACACACACACACACACATACACACTTTTTTTACATTTAGAAATACACAGACATTCACACATTCACACGTCTACAACAACATGGCTAGCTAGTGAACTAGCTTTCTAGCTAATCTTACTGATGCTAAGCTGCCCATAGCTTTGTTCAGAAAACTCTGAACTTCAGGAAGGCTTGAAGTTTAAGGTGCAGGCAATATATTATTCTGTTTTAGCAGATATTAGCAGGAGATTATCATTTTATCATTTTACTCACACAATTCTTACATTCATTGACTGTTAGAGTAGCTACGTTGTGGTTGTAGCTGCTAAATAGCAACTAGCAATACTCAGAGACTCTGAGGTAAAAGCTAAACCTGGGTATTTTTGTCAGTGTGATTTCTACACCGTGTGTGTGTGTGTGTGTGTGTGTGTGTGTGTGTGTGTGTGTGTATGATATATATGTATGAAATTTGGATTCCCTGTAGACACTAACACACACTGCATCAATCACACGACGGGGCTCTTTGGCACAGGATGTGGACGCCTCAGCCTCGGTGGCATGATGCCTAGCTCTGGCTAACACAGACAGAATGAGATGAGGATGCTTCTGCTGAGGGACGAATCCTGTTTTTTTCCTTTTATCATAGTATTCAGTTGATCTTCATGAATTTTCACTGATACCTTGAATAAAACTCTTTGATTTATATGTTAAGTATCATTGCAGACCTGGAAATAAGGTTCTTCTATATTCTTCTATCCATCATATTGGTTTTTCTGTTTTCAGTAAAAATCTGGACACGGCTGGCACGGTCCTGGTCCCTTTTTTCACTGGCTGCCTGCTATTAAATGACAGAAATTGCTAGAATTATATACTGGATATTCTAGCTACACACAAAAAACTAACTAGTTAGCTAAGCCTTAAAGTACTACATATCTAGATTGCTAACTCGGGCAGCACCATGGTGCCATCTCACAGCGATCCTGAGCATGTGTTACTCTCTGTGTGATTTTTTCATGGTTTCCCCCGTGCCCAAAAACATGCCTGTATGTGGATTGGCAATGCTAAATTTCCCCTAATGAGTAAATGAGTGTGTGTGTGTGTGTGTGTGTGTGTGTGTGTGTGTGTGTGTGTGGTGCCCTGAGATGGACTGGAGTCCCATCCAATCCCACCTCACACATCCGGATCCACCACAACCCTGACCAGGATAAAGTGAGTACTGAAACATGACTAGAAACACAAATAGAAGTATGAGAACCAATGACTTTTGACCCTTTGATGAAGTGATGTCTGATTGGTCCATTTCCAAAAATCGGTGCAGGCCAGTCACTGTTGTGGTTTAGCGTTTTGATGCGCTAAGTAAAAAAAAACTTTAAAATGCATGTTTCTAATTTTTAATCTATAACCGCAGCATGCGATATGTATGTCCTGATTCCTATGTTTATATTCAGAAAATTAATCATGTTAAAACTTTGCAAATCTTCCTATCACAATATGCTTATATATTTGCTCTGAAAGATTCTCCCCATCAGTGATCTCTGGGTTCCCCTAACACACACACACACACACACACACACACACACACACACACACACACACACACACACACACACACGCTCTCTTTGTTTTGCTGTATCTGTAAATGAGATTAGGAGGAATGATTACACAGCAGCGAGACATGAATAGGAGCTGAAACGCTGCAGCATAATAAAGCTTTTTTTCTCATTCGCTCTCTTTTCCAGTCCGCTGTATCAGCACAACGACGCTTCATCTGCTGCTTCTTTATGTGAGCTGGAGTGTCGAGTGTTAGCGATACGATTACAGAGAAAATCCATAATCTTCACTAACTAACAGCTAGCTAAATTTCAAAGATTTGAGTTATGTCTTGGGAGTTGCTTATACTTTGCGATGACTGAACTGCCTGACGATAATAAATCTCACTGTACATAAAAGCATAAGCTGTGCTTTAGACTGTTTATAAAGTGTCTATAATATTTCTAAAATCTTTCGCAGCTCAACAGAAGCAATTTTTCAACTTCGACTGCAAGAACAATGTAGTTGAAACAGTTACGCAGACAGCCTACTTCCATCTAACTGTACACGGATTCAGAGTGGCTGCTAACCACGTAGCTAAAATGCCATAAACCTAGCTTGCTCACTACCATGCGCTAAGCAAACAGAACATTGTAGCTAAAGCTACTTAGCTTATCATCTGCCATTTGTAGGCAATGTATACAGAGTCATAGTTGCTTGCTAACAAGCTAGAAAAGCCAAAAGCTTTAACCTGGCTTGCTATTTCCAGGCGTGCTTGTATGATTTGACCCCTCAGCCACAGAGAAGAAGCTAAGCCAAGACTAATTTAGTCAATTTGGTCACATTTGAATGTATGGGAGAAGTGAACTTGTATGCTGATGTGAATTAGTCGAGGTGAAAAGTTAGCTAAGGCGTCTTCATTACATGACCAGGCACAAGTTCTCAGTTCAGGTTCAAATAACAGAGAAACCAGCCCATAGTGAAATTATTAAGTCTTCAACTTGTTTTTTTCAGCTGATGTCAAAGAAAGCATCATCATGACCCTGACAAGTTTCACAAGAACGTGACAAAGGGTTCGATTTGAAAATCCATGCTTTGTCTAGTACTTTCAAAGACCCCGATGACTGAAAGCCAGATCTTTTAACATGTAACCCAGACTGAACGATTGCATCTTTGTTTCTGTTCAAAAGCACTGATGATCGATCAGCATTGGGCTTCCTGGCTCAATGATGGAGTGAGTGATAAACGTCTGCTCGCTGGACATCGCTGATAGTGATTAACGACTGTCAAATCAACATCTTTTCTTCTTTTGTTCCCCCAACATGGCAATGTTAATCCAAGACAATGTTAAAGTTTTTAAACAAATGTAACTTTATCTATTAAGGCCATGATGTGAGCGATAAGCATCTGCCTTGTGGTCATCACTAATCATCATCACTGACAATGCATCTCCTAAAGCTGGGCATTAAACGCTGATTAAACGCTGTTAAATATAATCTTATCTCATCTTGTTTTTCTTCTCCTTAATCGTTGCAACGTGGTGGGATAACGTGTGCAAGAGACCAGGACACCAAACAGCTGAATACGTTTTATCACTTACAACTTTCTTTTCTTTTCTTTTCTTCTTCATTTTGTCTTAAATCGAGTCGCAATCGTGTTAAACGCGTAACTCTCAGGATTATGTAAGGAATCAAACACAACACGGAATGCTGTGATAGAAAAATAATCAATGACAGAGGGGATTAATTTCCTGTAACAGCATTTATAATGGCTATTTATTAAAAAATGACACGTCCTAATTTTTTATCTATTTACAGTTGCATTTAATGTTGTGAAAAGATCTCTGTGTAAAAAGGTAGTTCCTGTTATTACTAGCAGTTAGAAACTGTCGTTCTCTCACCAGCCTCTCTTTTCTCTAAACTGCTGTCGTATTAAAGGAATAAAACAGTGAAAACACAACAAAAAACAGCACACTAGCACCAGAATCACTAATCACTAAGCACATCCCGATATATTTAAGCAATATCGCAGGAGAAAGAGAGCAGTTACACTGAACACCGGCACAGCTGCGATTCGGCCACAGGTACGACGCAGGTCCTAAGCACAGCCGTGCTGATATTCAATATAACCGCACGACTACGATATCGCTTTTATACAGACACTTCAGACACAATATGGCCAAATAATTTGTTATTAGCCCATCGGCTAGCTGGCTAGCTAGCTAACACTGATTTGTACGTTACTGTTAAAGCTGTATCGGTGAAAATGGCTTCCCTTTGTCCTTTTCATCTTCATCTGCCGAGGTTTCATGTTTTAAGTCAGAAGTTATATTCATAAAGATGCAGCGTTTGTCATGTCCGATGATGATGATGATGTCACTAACTCTACTGTAGTAACCGTTTCGGTGGGACGGTTGCTAGAACTGGAATTTTACGTAGCGAACACAGACAAGCAGAGCGATACACACACGGTGAAACATCCCAGTATGGTTATACTAAATATCAGCACTCTTGGAAGGCTGCTCATCCAATCAAATTAGTGGACCGGCAGTATCTGTTGTATAATTCATTATAAACATATTTAACGTGTATCAGTGTGAGTTTTCCTTTAATACTGGCACATGTCCAGTAGTCAGCCATCTTTCTGTTAAGTGTGGATGCTACATTAATACTGGACTGAGTTTGCTCCCATGTCTTATACCTCCTAACTCTGATAAACATCGCTGTTATGACACGTAAAGACACTGGAGTGCTTATGAAAGCGTAGAGAAACAGTTGGCTCCTCTCGCTCTCGTCTCCGTCTCCTTCCTGCTTCGTAGGCCAGTGAGCCACAGCACTTCATAGCTCATTAGTGCTGAACAGATGCTGCTGAGAAAGCTGGCACACAATAACCTCGCTTTATATTACGCCGATCTCACAGAGACGGAGCGCTGACAGTTGGCAGATGAAGATAATCAAAATGGCTTTGAAAAAAAAAAAACGAATAAAGATGAGCTGACAAACCTTGACGTCTCGGAAAGGATATAATAATGAAAGAAACTTATCATATTCTGACAGCCGTATGTCAGCAAAGTGACAGAAAAGACTCACAAATAAAGAGAGAGGCTTTTCTTGCTATGCGGTTGAGGCGTGTGACGAGAATCGGTTGTACGATAAATCGCCATGTTCAGCGATCCTGAAGAAATAGCGTAGCCCTTTCGGATAGCAGCGTAAAGACGTTTGTGTTCTAGGGATCCAAAAACAGTTTGGTGAGATCTGAAAAGGCTTTGTGTTTCTTCCTCTTATCAATCTTTACCAAGTGTCGAGCAACATGGAGGACGTTATCTTCACTACGATATCAGGACAATGTCTCAATTATACTGTATGCCAATTAGTACTATAAGATATAGAAATATTTGGAGTTATGAGGTAAAACAAAACACCAGGTTACACTTTTATTCTTTTTCTGTGCCTCGCTAAGCTAATAATCTGCGATTCACAGCTAAAACGCTTCCACACAGACACGTGTTTCCTCATCTCGGCGGTAGTTTTAGCAAAATTTCCACCGTCCGAGATTGTAATTTCCAGCCATGTTCCGAAATTTAACTTGAGTTATTTTGAATATGCTCCATTTACGGACAGTAGGTGTGTGTTGATTTGCCTGATTAACCGTCATACATAATTACGATCTTACGCATTACTGTCTTGTCTGCTGGCTTTATACTACTTTTATAATATGAGCATAATAGACATGTTAAACATGTAAGTAAATTACATTTCTGTTTGCTATTTATACTGTAAAACATTCAAATGAACTCATGTACCCAAAACATCTATTACTGAAATACGCAAAAATTGAGAGTTAAGTTTTCTCAGCTTTACAAAGGGATTCTCCTTGGAACGCTCTCCGATATAGAAACACTGCTCTGCCGTAATGCGGGTTTCGTGACAGGGCACGACGAGCTACAAATTTCTCACAGATGACAAGCCTTTAACTGAGGAATAAAACACTGCGTGTGGTGCTGTTACAGGAAAGGAATCAGCGTACACGGCGTTGTGATGAAGCAGACTTACTCTTTACCAACCTGAACCTAACTGTTTTCCTATAAAAGCACAATAAAGTGTTTTATTCCTCTTATACCACCGCGACTTGCACATTAATATAAACCTGTGATTTTGGAGCCAAACTGTTTTAAGAGCTGCTGTTATAGCAAACTAATCGACACCTTTTGACCAATCAGAATGGAGAACTCAACAGTGCTGGGGTATAATAATGAATAAAATATGAAAGCCCATGAAGCTGATTAAAAAAAATAATATTTCATGTCATGTTTACCAAGTAGATACATTTATTTGGAAAATTTATATGGAAATTTAATTGCAAAATATCGAAATTATTTTATATAATAATTAAGACTGGTGAAATTAACATTTAATTTATTTTTATTAATTAATTTTTAAAAAATTAGCACTGATTTACAGTTTCTTATGATGTTATTCAGAACAGTAAGGCAAAGTTTGTACGTGTTTAATGTAGTAGATTTATGTCGTTATTTCTCGTAGTTGTTTTAAGTAATATCGTAATCCGTGATAAAAGCGTAAATGATACGTGTCTTGGTTTCTGTGTCAGTATCTCATCAGCAGGGCCATGAAAAAGGGCTGCGATTCGCATCTGCTCTTCCTCTCAGGAAGCGGGCGCGGTGCGTTCTCCTCATCACACTCTTTTAATCCACTGTCATAGATTTATCCCACCGAAGGGGGCAAATTTACTGCCCCGCCGGTCACGAGCGGGGCGATAACGGGGGGAATAACAGCTGGTTCGGCTCAATGGAGTGAAGAAGAACTGATAACGGATGATAATATGCTTCCTACCTCGCTATCTGCCTTTCAGATCTAAGTCTTATTACAATAAAACCCCCGGCGCTGGAGGGTTAAGGGGGGTGGAAGCAGGAGCAACGCAGAAAAGATGACCCTATCACTTCATAAGAGGACGAGACGGAGGAGAAAGAGGAAGAAGAAAGTGAGATCTTAAAAATGGAGGGTCAGGAGAAATACAAAATTTATCACTATATTATCAGAATATCCAGAAGACCTAATAAAGAGAGAAGATTTTCTTTGTCTTATCGTCCGGAGAGGATTATCAGTGCGGCACAGATTGCAGAGCTGGAATTTTAATGGCAATAATCGTGTGTGTGATGATATCTCTGCTCCCACACACACACACACACACACACACACACACACAGAGGCTTTATCAAGTCCATTATCTGCCCTTATCACTGCAGTCATCAGGGCAAATTAATGGAGCTCTTTCAGCACTCGCTCTTTATCTGTGCACCAGAGGGACGCCACAGAGAATGGAATAGGCAAAATATGAAAATAGCGGGGCAATCGCTGAGGTTTAGATAACGGGGCAATATGTTGGAGGGAGATTTAAAAAAAAAAAAAAAACAAGAACTACATAATGACCTTTTTGTCCTTTGTAATAACTATGATGGAGCTGACTCGTGAAGAGTCTCCGCATGGTTTATAAAAATAACGAGAAACCCCAGGACTCAATCATCGAATAATTTATGACAATCATGCTGTTTTGTAGCAGGACGAGCTGGCTACAGATGATACTAATTATACTAATTATACTAATTATACTTCTAATGTAACAGCATTTATCATGCCATAGATCCAATAATAACTTATTTACATGTACTGAAAGTAGGCAGGATTATTTCTACATTAGATTAGAATATAATTATATATAAAACTATATAGAGGTATTTGGTTGAGGATGACAACAAATTAAGCAGCTGGACGAGGCTCGATAAAATGTATTTATTACAAATTGTGTAAAAATGCAATGTGATTAAGTAATACGCTCGAAAAGCAGGTACCTTCTGCACTTTACGTACGTATCTGTTACCTGCGAAGGTGCATGTGAGGAATCTTTGAGTAGCTTTTAGATCTCTGATCCTTAAGGTACAAAACAGTACATTATTATTATTATTATTATTATTATTATTATTATTTTAAAACATATATATACATACTACAGATACAAAGGATGTGATATCGATGCTACAACCCCAACCTTTATTTCTGAGAGCAACATTTACACTCAGAATCAAAATCTTTTTCTTATGATTTATTAATAAATCATTTGCCTGACAAAAAAATAGCAGAATATATTCAATATATTGGCAGATGAAGATAATCATAATGGTTATTTGCATAAAACTATTTTTTTTATTAAAGTTTATTTAAGATCAGGTGTATTATTAATCCTCAGATCTGTCATTTTTGGATGCAAAACTTTGCATTCACAGAATTGCATGTCATAATGTAATAATAATAATAATAATAATAATAATAATAATAATAATTTTGATCCCCAAAACTTAGAAAGTTGATTTCATTGCCTGAGGCTGCTCTGTGATTTGGCAGAAGTAACACACACACACACACACACACACACACACTGGGAGACAGAGAGCTGTATCTGCATGCAGGAGCAGATGAGGACAGAAACACAGAAGGAAATAAGAAGTGACCTGTGATAGCTGGGCGTCTGAACTGCCGTGGGTTACTCTGTTTCCTCCTGGACATGACTGCTCAATCCAGATAATTTCACTTCCCTTTCAAAACAAAGCGTCAAATACGAAAAGCCAGCTTCCTTCAGTGTGCGGTTTGAATCCCAGCGCCGTTTCTCTGAGCTCTGATCTGCAGACTGACAGCGGAGAGCGAAACGCGTTGCGCTTTTTGTTTCACGGATGACGCGCTGAGCCTCGCGGCGTGCCGTACAGCGTTGCCAGGTGCACCATAACTGAGCCCCTCCCCCAGCTGCCAATAGCTGACAACAATAGTCTACGCCATTTAACACATTTACACAGTAGTTGTTTGTTATCATCATTTCGTGATTCTGACAAAGAAAAACGAACATATCTCCTTTACACTTTTTATAATTCATGTATTTTATTTATAAGCATTAAATTAACAACAACAGTATATGAACATACTGACAGGAATTATCCAATCATAGCATAGTGTATGAGCTATGGCATTTGCTATATTAGCCAGTAGCCGGTGACCAGTAGGTCCACTTAAATTAGCAAAGAATTAGTTAGAAACTGAATTTAAGGTGTTGCTTCCACATAGAAAGCAATTGTACGTTATTACAAAGTCGAATTTTTAACCTCTTAACTCATAAATCCATATTTATCCCTATTTATTTTATGAGTACAAACACGCTGAATACGAACAGATTTATTCACCAAACATTCGTCTTTACACAAGTGTTTACACAAGAAATTTTGGAAATCCTGTAAATTCAGAAAAACTTTCGTATCCTACCCGTGGTGCTGTGTGTGTAATTTTACACACGATAACACTAACTAATGTATAAATTACATGGATTACTACACTTGTATATGTGGAGCGTTTAGCAGACGCCCTTATCCAGAGCGACTCAGAGCTTTAGAGTCTCTGTCAGAAACACAGCCTCGTGCTAGTTCACTAGGTCAGGGACTAAGAGTACAAATAAAACAAATCATTCAATTATGATTAAAGAAATGACGGTGTATAAACGGAGGACGGGCCACGTCCGTGCAGAACCGTATGCCGTAAACAAGCGCCTCAGCTGATGGAAGGTTTAGCGCTCGGTTATTATTATTAATATTATATATTATTAAATACGTTTATTGGCATAGAAGTGAGTCAAAATAACTTCCACTTCTGTTTTTCAGCCTGTACCCTGATCTGACAGTGCCCTTGAACTGTTATGGAGTTTTGTGTGCGTCACTAAATGCAAAGCTGTGTCAGGAGCACGCTTGGCGCTTCACGGTTAATTAACATACACACGTGTGTACAAAGAAAATTTTCTGAAACGTTTGAAAATCTGGTGGAAACCTTTAGTTTGGTTTACACACAACTTTACTAAAAGATTGATAAATGCGGCCTGATGTCTCAACCATATCCATGCAGCTTGTTTTCTAATTGGAAAGACGCAACGTCATGGAGTATTTGTTTAGTTGCTGTCACTCATAATCACTGCTGAAACATTGTGTGAAGGGAACTTGAGCTGAATTTGTTTACTACATGGTGAGAGTGTGGAGAATTGATAAATAATCACCAGATAAATAAGATGGAGTGCTGTCTTAAAGCACTTTCAACACTTTATTACATTTTCAAATCAAGGCTTATACACAATGATGCTTGAATGTAGCAAAAAAAAAATGTAGTGTACAAATCTTCCCAAGTAACAAATGATCATTGTGAAGTTAACTGCTGATTGTGATGTAAATTGCGCACTACACATATTAAATTATATATTTGCAGTGTTTACCTTGACTTACGAATCACATTCTACATGCAGTTTTCATGTTACATTGATGATTCCTTCATCGTGTTGCCAAATGAAATGATCACAGCTGTATGTTGTATTTCAGTATCATGCTAGTTTGAGGGACGGAGCCAAGAGCATGGCTGCAGAGCAAAGTTAATTAAAGAGTTTCGTATGAAAAACTCTGATTGTTACTGGTGAGGATTGCATCTTCTATATGTTGATGGTCTGCAGGAATACATTAGGGGTTAATTAATTAATCCAATTAATTTAGATTGCCCCTTTCTGTAATAGTAGGTAGGTCTTGGCCCCATTCATTGATGAAGCATACCAGACTCTCTAGCGAATGTTAGATATCTGGCTAACCTTGTTAATGCTGACTTTGTGATGTTTTGCATTTCATCTGTGGGTCTTTATTTTCATCATTGCTCAGTGAATGAGCTTAAATTAAATGCATAGTATCAGTATTAAGGCACGATGACTGCGACTCTATACGCTATATGCTATTATCTACGAGATGACAGTACTGATGAGTAGTGAAACGTGTAGCACAAGACTGCTAAAAAGTTAACATGGTTAACGTGGTCTGTAATCCAGAATGCTTGTTTTTAAAAGGTTAAACTGTTAACAGAATATGGACTTGGAGTTCAGCACTGGATGTGGATCTTGGGTTGTGAGATTTGAAACCAGTTGTGAGAGGTGGGGAAGACGATGCTTTATTAGCGATGAGACCTTTCTACTAAGGAAGCGTTCACTATGCATTGTGTTGTGACTATTTCCAAACCAGAGAATGATAAATATCGTTTATGTACATTGACTAATACATGTTTTTTCTAATTTCATCCATTAGTTTAATGAACGCTCTTTTGCAGTGTTCTCAGCTTGGCATCTGTTACCTGGGGAGCTGTATAACTGGTGGCCACTTGCTTGCTTTGCATGTGCTGCATGTGGAATAAAGGCGATAAACCAGATGAGATGGATTAATTCAGGGTGAAGGCATGGAAGTTATTGGGCGTTATCACTTAAGCATGACAGAAGCAAGATAAAAACATGAACAATGCAATGCCAACTTGCAACCAGTCGTGTGTAATTAAAAAAGTGACATGCAATTATGCTTGTATCTTATGTTCCTGAACTGGTAGGAAGTCAAGAACTGCAACTGTATAAACGGATTAGCATTCGTAATGTGAAGCACTAGGATTCATCCACAGAGTGAGGTTTTCTTTTTACGTACAAATGGTTAGTAGATTCGTACATAAAAACAAGCCGGAGAGATCAGAACTAAATATGTATTATTGTTCTGTGTTATTTAGTGGTACCTTTAGCACTGAGCTTTGCTGCAACAGTGCATAGGATTTTGTATTAAAAATGAAAGATATGATTATTGAGTCTCACTATAATATGATGTTCCTGAGCTGCTGCATGTCACCCTGATGGTCCTGTGACCATCGACATCAGTGGGAAATTTGTGCATGTAAATCACAAGCTCAAATACTCATCACGCCCCAGCTTCAGGCACAAAAGAAGTCTGACTCCATGGTGACTGGCAGGAGCCAGTAGCCAATCAGGACTCCTATGCTGCGATTGCTATTTAGGTATCCTATGTATTACTTATATACGTATTACTGATGCAACACAATGCAGGTGCTGAAAACGTTCTTTTTCAAATAGCTTGCAATACCATTCCCTCCAAAACTTACATCATATCACTATATATAAATCATTTTGTTAATTGGGTGAGAGTGTGCAGCAGTGTGATCATTTTAAAGGGTTGGTCATGTGATTGTAGTGCACTAGGGATTGTTTCATACCTGTTTTTGCATCATAACAAGCAGCGAATGGAGAAAAATATGAATTTAAGCAGTTTACGGAGTCAGTCACACTTTTGTCATTATATTAACTGCAACATTTTACACATGACAGCTGTAAGTATGAGTCTGAATTGTAGTGAGTGAGTACACAACCTTGCTAATAAGAAAATACTCAAATTCTGTCTGTCGGAGCAGACTGACTTGAGCAGTGAAGTAAGGATTAAATTAAAACAGACTCATCCTGTTACACCATGCTGCTTGTTTGAGGCTCGGCACCTTTCCAACATCACCTTCTCCCGTTCACGAAGACCCTCGAAAAAATATCTGATACAATTATGGCATGAAATGGGATGTGATGAGTCGCATGTAATATGTTTTTTTTTTTCCATGCGTTTTTGCCTCGGGGATGACGGGATGTATTTGAAGTTCATTTTTAGCTCCTTTGATAAAAAATAAATTGGCAAAATATGATCTCAGACACCTTTTCACTATAAAATAAAAAAAAAAAAGAGCTCCGTAATCATGTGACAACTTGAATCTTTCGTTGTGTTTTTAATATTCAGACCTATGTAAGAACTTACACAGTCTTTGTCAAGGGCTTCAGTCTAAGCAACTCAGATATTTACATTCATTTGGAATTAGTCATTCATGTTTCCTGTGAGATGACTGACTGTAATATAATGTTACATAATGTTTTAGTTGCATTATACCAATGTACATGCTGCATAGCGTTATGTTTTAAATTAGTGCATTATTAAATGTATCTTTATTCTATAAGAACAAAACCTAAACCTCAGTCTAAACATCACCACCATATTATTATTATTATTATTATTATTATTATTATGATTATTATTAATTTATTTACTATTGCACTTCCATTATTTGATGTTTGTGCTCTGATTACACCAGTTTGGGAACTCCAATACACAATAAAAAAAAAAGAAAATAGTCTACAGATTATTCTCATTTTTACTGCCAAAATGTGAATATATAGAACAAATTTAAATCTGATAGAAAAATGCAATAGCAAGATTTTGGGCAAAATTCCCAAATCTTACATCCTGAGTGCTGGATTAGAAAGTTTAGTAGTAAAAACATTTGAGCTGGCTCACATTAAGTTATAATTCTTGATGCTGATTCTTTTAGTCTACCAAGTTCAAGAAACACTGTGAAGTTTCCAATTAAAAAAAAATTAAAAATCAAAAAACAATCCCAGCATTTGCCCTGCATGATGGGGAATCTTGGAGAACTTTGAATCTTCTGGTTCAGGCCCTTCATGAAAAGATGAAAAGATCTTCTTGAGATGTCATAATGGAGCCAAATTCAATCATCCCAACATCCCACTGAGGCTCTCAACGAAGTGCTTGGGCCCCTTAATCACTGCTTGCATATGACGGAAACGCAAGTCTAGGTCAAATAAAATATTCATAAGAATCAACAAATCAAACGCAAAATCTGGTGTCTAATCAGTTGTCCAAGCTCCCCTGATTACCTGTTTTCTTCTGTAATCTACGCTCATCTGTGTTTACAGTGATTGTACAGCAATTTCCACAGGAAGCAGAAACGTCCAGAGAAACTAGACATAAGATTATGCCTCTGCTTTACAGGTTACACTTGCTAAAGTTCTTGGTTTAAAAAAAAAAAAAACAATAAATTTGTCATTACACGGTTTGTTGTGGCACGGCTGCAGACGAGCTGCATGAATTATGCACCTCGGCGTTACAGAGAGGAGAGAGTTTTCTGTTTGCTGGATTAATAACTTCATTAAAAGGCTTCGGGCGAAGTGGAAGTGAACAGTGAGGTTCTGCTCGCTCTCAACGAGCCATGAAATTACTGCACGCCCCCTGAAAATAGTAGCTGATGGAAAGGGAAAGAGCAAGTCCCAGAGGTGCAAAGAAAGTCACACACATATACACATTCACGCTTACTTTTACTCCACACTCACCACCTAGCTCTCTTTCTCTCCAACACAAACAGTGCAGTTGGGCTGGTGCAGAACAGCTAGCCTTCTGATATCAGGATATAACAAAAAAAATCACGTTCTTCTCTTATGGAAAGATTCTGTACATTTCACGTGTGATCACAAGTTTTACATCAGGTGAATAATATGTGCATTTCACTGTGTCATGCCCTGAACACGTGAGCGCAAGTAAACCCCAGACATCATGTGAATAATATGTGATTACATTTGACAAAGAATTATTAATGTGAGAAAATCACATCGTTAAAATGAAACCACTTGTGATAAGTTAACGTTATAAGAAATTAATTTTGTGGGAAATAAAACGTGTGCACTATATGTGGAAAAAATTACGTGAAAATAAACTAATCATCAAATCAAATTTAAAAAGTAAATAAAAATGCATACTTTTACATGTAAAAAATTAAGACTTCTCACATGAAAGTAAATCAATCATCTGTAAAGATCAATCACAAAAATAAATGAATCTTTTCTCAAGAATCACATGTAAATAAATGAATCATTTCTAAAGAATCACATGTAAATCAACGAATCATTTCTAAAGAATCACATGTAAGTCAACGAATCATTTCTAAAGAATCACATGTAAATCAATGAATCATTTCTAAAGAATCACATGTAAGTCAATGAATCAATTCTAAAGAATCACATGTAAGTCAACGAATCATTTCTAAAGAATCACATGTAAGTCAATGAATCATTTCTAAAGAATCACATGTAAGTCAACGAATCATTTCTAAAGAATCACATGTAAATCAATGAATCATTTCTAAAGAATCACATGTAAGTCAATGAATCAATTCTAAAGAATCACATGTAAGTCAACGAATCATTTCTAAAGAATCACATGTAAGTCAATGAATCATTTCTAAAGAATCACATGTAAGTCAATGAATCATTTCTAAAGAATCACATGTAAATCAATGAATCATTTCTAAAGAATCACATGTGAAAATAAACGAGTCATGTGTAAAGAATCACACGTGACTCACATGTGACATGTTTATTCACATGTCTAAAGCGCTGTGGTCCATCAGGTCCAGAAACTTCTTTTAATTTGATCAGCTGTGTTGAAATTAGTTTTAGATTTTACTCCAAAACTTAATTTGCTCATTTGAAAAGAACAAAGATCTATTTCGGTTGATCAGGAGATCCTCGTGAGACTAAAATCGATCTGTTCACTCGCCAGCAGTGTAACACTGAATTAATATTTAACTCTCCTTACACACTCCAAACACACTGTGTTAAATGAATGTGGTCTAACACCTGATACTCACTCGGTACATTTCTCAGTGTAATGGATTATACGTCATTCCCAGCGCTGGCAGTGATTAACACACGTTAACGCATATGGTAGCTGATTAAATAAAAGATTTTAAAAAAAAAAGAAAGAAAAAAGAAAGACTTCTCGGGAGCTGATGTAGTCGCGAAGTACGGCAGCCTTTATTGAGACATCACCTTCCTTTTGAGAAGTGCTCCGTTTATCTGGCTATTAATGGGAGTTAATTACACGTGTAAGCGCTAAACCTGAAAAGAATCATTAGCACACTTCTCGCTAGGTCATACGCAGACGAGCGAGCCTCCTGCGTCTCTGACTGAGGGCTTAATTAATTCAGACGCCGCATTAAAATTTGTTATGAATTGTTAACTCGGTGTGTAGCCTCATTAAAGAAAGCCTCGAGGGGTTGGCCTGCTAATCATCACAAACATGGCCGCTTCCCTCTCAGGGAGATTGGCATTCGGTAGTTAATCGCCGAGGAGGAGCGACAGCATCACACTTTAACCTTAACGCTCACCAAGAACACACAACACGTGTCCGCCTCTGTGTCTCTACCTCCTTAATATGCATTTCAGTACGCAGCAAGTGTGTGAGAGTGGGCCCAATTATCCCGGATTTATTTAACGACAAGATTATATGAGTTTACACACCGCTATCAACCTGGCTCAGGGAACGAGTGAGAGAAGGCTATCGGCTATAAACAATATCACTGCCTCTGACTTTCTCTCTCTCTCTCTCTCTCTCTGGCTTTCAAGATAAACCACTAAAATTTGACAAACATTTCTTCCAAAACAAAAAAAAAAACACCTCAACATGTCTGCTGTCAAATTAAAAAAAATCAGACAGAAAAAAAAACAATAAACCAACAGCCGCTTGTTATTGTAATAACATATGCACCACTCGTTAATGCAATCCATATAACGTTGAAAAATTCAGAACATATGAAATCTTTTTCAACAAATTAATGTCAAATTGTCTTGCTGGAAAACATTCTCCTCTCTCTTTCGTGTAAAATTTAAAACAAACTGTCTTCGCATCTGGAATAAATAAAGCCGATTGGTGAGGAATGAAACACTGTGAGGCGTGCTGCTATGGGAACGTAATCAGTGACGGAGCTCTTACTGGTACAGTGTTATCTCTCTCGTACACAGCGATTTCCCAACGCTAGCAACGTTTCTTTATTAAAGAACGACATGTCATACTTTTACTTACGTTTAACGTCTGTGTTGTGGAACGTCTGCGAAACAAGTTCCTTCCGGATATCGCTGAAGTTATAGCACCTATAACCAGACGCTCGTTATCTCTCTCCTGAAGTTAATAAAACAAAACAAACAAAAAAAAAATGCAGCTTGTCATGTTAGCAAGAAACCACAAAAAAAGTCAAAGTGAACTGATCTGTCCTGAAGACGAAAGCTTAAAATTAAAGCTGACACTGGAGACTCCTTCCATAAATGTTAAACAGACATACTGATTATACACATATGGGTTGGTGTAGAAAAGCATGATGTCATACTCTTTATCCATTTATAGTCACGTTTAACATTGTTACGTGTTTTTTTTTTCCCGTCACACCGAGTCCACCAGGCGCTGGTAATCTGTTCAGCGCAGAACTGTACCGTAGATAGCATGAGAAAATAAATCTACACTCAGTCCACACATCAGCAGATGGATAACCGGGATAAACAGCTAAACCGGCTGCAGCACCTGATGGATGCAGGAGAGAAAATTATAAAGTGCGTGATAAACAATACGGCTTGCTGATGAATCTGGGCTGTTGGGAGCTGACGGAGACGTCGGTGACATTTTCAGCTCTAGTGAACTTTGTGCACTTCATTATCTTGGTTAGACAGGTGCGCGCTTAATGAATGCCCCTGCTGTTTAATTAGCTCCCTATGGGACAGCTAGCTGGATTATCAAAGGAAAAAGTCCATAATTACCATCCGCCATACACACCGATGTCTCACACTGTCTCAGCCGGGCCTCTCATCTCTCCCATCAGACGCACGGGGGTCAAAGGTCAGGAAGGCTTTGGCATGTTGTTAGGTAACTGGACTCATTACAGTTATAACTGAATTTTAACCTTGAAGATATTTTTGCACTAATCCACGGATCAATCTGTCTGTGGGTCTGTATTCATCCATCTTTCTGTCTGTTTGTCTGCCTGTCTATCTGTCCATCCATCCATCCATCCATCCATCCATCCATCCATCTGTCTGTCTGTCTCACTTTCTGTCTGTCCACCTGTTTGTCCATCCATTAATCTGTCTGTCTTTTCTGTTATGATTTATTTATTTACTATTTTGCTCATGTACCTTTTTAGATTGTTATTTGAACTTAAAGATGGGACCTCAGACGTTGTTGTTCTTGGTGTTCTTGTTGTTGTTGGTGGTGGTAATTTATTATGAATTGCCCCTGATGCACGCAGAAACATCAGGAAAAGTCCAGTTAGGTCCAAAAGTCCAGATGCCATGACTTAGTCACACAGACGTCCAAAATAAACTCACATCATTGGCTGACTGTTTATTTTTTGTTAAGACACACTCCACGCCACTGTGACAGCTTAGCAGCGTCGAAGCCGAAGTGTTAATTAGCCGATGTTTGAGCATCACTGCAGGCAGCAATTAACTTCCCCTGTAATTATATCTGTTCAGTTCTGTCTCAATTACATCAGCGTGTCAGGACTAGGAAGAAAGCATAAAGTGATGACATGTCTGTTACCATCGCCTCTTTTATTACAGATGAGTTCAGGAAGAGTGAGTCAGGTACGAGTGCGCTCTAGACCAAAAATTCTGTCCAACATACGTTAGCCATGCAACTACTACTACTACTACTACTACTAATAATAATGTGAGGGGTAATAATGTGCTTCCACAGCGGCTTGAGGAAGGAAGAGGAAAAGGAAATGAATGGCAATCTGAACCTTTTTTAAATACAATTTTTACAGCAATTTCCACCTATTTTTAATCCATATATCAATTTCTGATTATTTTCCGTCACTATTTTCTCTCTCAACACTGATGGAAATGCACGTCCGTTGTGAAATAACACTTTTATTCGATCTTGTAGCTCTCAGCTGTATGGTGAGAGCTGAACATCATCTCAGCTGTGTACAGTAAATAAGATTTTAATACACTGTCTGGTTAGTTCGAGTCAGTAAGCCGTATGTGGCTGAAAACCCTTTTTAGGATTCTTTAATTGTTAAACAATTACAGAAAAGTGACATTTTTTTGTTCTCAGTTTGAACCATTTAGTGGCGTCTCATGAAGACTCCTTCGGGGAGGAATAGAGGAGAAACCTTTAACCTCATAAAGGAGTCGAGGTTTCACTAAGAGCTTAAGGGCAGAAGCTGATCTGTAAATAACTGCCAGGTGAAAGAGACAGCATGGAGGAGAGAAGAGACAGAATAATGAAACACAGCCGAGGAGATGGAGGGATGAGGGACGGTTTACGACGGGTGGTACTCCTAGATGAGGATGCGTTCCCTTTTGAGTCTGGTTCCTCTCTAAGTTTCTTCCTCATATCATCTCAGGGAGTTTCTCCTCACCACCGTCGCCGCTGGCTCGCTCATTAGGGATAAATTCACATATTCACAATTTATTTTGATTTGATTTAATTTGAATTAATTGTTAAAAGCGCTATACAAATAACATTGAATTGAATTGGCTTGAGACACTGTAGATCAGCTTCAGAGAGAGCGAGGGAGAGAGAGAGGGAGAGAGAGAAGGAGAGAGAGGGAGAGAGAGAGGGAGAGAGAGAGGGAGAGAGAGAAGGAGAGAGAGGGAGAGAATGAGAGAGAGAATGAGAGAATACGAATGCATGAAACAAAGTCAGAGTAAGACAGATAGAAATGATAGAGATAGAGGATGATAGTTAATGGTGGAGACAGATGAACATCGGAGAGAGTGACAGATTCAGATGAAAAAAGAGAAAGCCAGAGTTAGAGAGAGAGAGAGAGAGAGAGAGAGAGAGAGAGAGAGAGAGAGATGGAAAAATGATCTGTATTCTGATTATTCTCACAGGGCTAAAAACATGCTCTCTCTCTTCCCCTGTCTCACACAGTCTTTCAATGCCTGTCATCTCTCTGTTTTTCTGCCTTTCTTTTCCTTCCTTCTCTCTCTCTCTCTCTCTCTCACACACACACACACACACACACACACACACACACACACACACACACACACACACTTTGCCAGCAGTAAGTCTTTTGATTTGATTCAAGAAAACACCTCATTTAATTTAATGACTTTCTCTTTCTTTGGGGCTTCTGCAAGGTTTAGGTTGAGGCGCAAATGTTTTATGTGTGTGTGTGTGTGTGTGTGTGTGTGTATATGTGTGTGTTTGTGTGTGTGTGTGTGTGTGTGTGTTTCATCCTAAGCTGTTTGCTTACAAAGGCTAGTAATTAGTGGCAGTAATTATACTGATGTCATTGGTTTAATTGTTTTTGAAAGTGTGTGTGAACATTACAGGGTCTTTTACAACAATAATGTTTTGTTTGTTTTTTTAACCTGATTGATTGAGACTGATTGCTGAACACTTGCTGGATTAGAAACATCAAAACGAAGGTCTGTAGGAATTCTAAAATGGACTGAATTTTGCTCTAAATGCAAAAGAGTTCAAAGCTTTTGCGAAATAAAATGCTGTTAAATGCAGCAGACTTGCGGCGTCGCTACACCGGGCATACACGTAACACCATTTAACCTTTACAATGCTCATATTGATTTATTCTGGGCTTATCGAGCTTTCGATCAGAGCCTGAAGGCAGCTTTAGTGGACCCTCAAGTCGAATTAACTCGTCGAGCCACTTCTGTTTTCGGAGACACGGCTACGATGCACAATCGTAAGCTCGAGGATCAGCAATTAGAACTTCTTGATAGTAGCCAAGTTTGCTATGTTATCTGTAATATTTCCCTAGAGGTCATGTGTTTTTAGCGTCCCTGTGTCCTCTCAGGCTTTAGCTGCTTGTGTTTCTGTGCATCGCTATCGCTAACTCTTGTGAAGTAATTAGCCTGTTAGCTGACAGAATACTAGCGGACAAATAGAGCAGAATAAGAAAAGTCATGATCTTTTTTTTTTGGCTTTGTGACACATTTCTACTTACACCATCCCGTATCACATTACATATAACTTTTCTCCCTTTCTTTCAAGCACTTATATCTATGAGATCTATCACACCGTGTCAGAACGCTAGCACAAGCTAATATATACACTCCAGCACCCGGTCTCATTGTTTGCTGCTTATCACACTTCCTGTCTCTATTATTTTAATCAGAAAAACATGCAGAAAAATAACGTAATGCTAATTTGCCGTGTTAAAGCTCTGTGGATGAAATTGGAAGCATACATTTTAATTAAACACACTTTTTTGGGGGAACGTTTATTGTTGACTGGTGATATTTAGTAAACCATAGTGACTTTTTGATAAAAAAGGGAAAAGAGATTCTGTGAAAGGCCTTTTCAGGTCCAGATAAAGTGCTAATAAATTACCCGTGTTTCCTGCCTAATGGATGTCAGCCTGCCGCTGTGAGATATCATTGTGTGTCATGAATATTTCGATGGCGTGATTAGATCAAATAAAAATGCAGTGAATTCCTAAACAGCTCCGCCGAGACGCCGCTGATCAGAAATGGCTATTTTAGCCGAAACAGATTATATTCCTTGCATATAAGCAGATAAGGAGTAATTACTCTGACATTGGCTGTGTGTTTGTCTGCTGTACCTGCACAGGGTTTTGTTCGAGGATCTTTATTGTTGTTGGAAAAATTGCACATTTCAGAGGATAATGACTGATGTGTGCAACATAAAAAAAAAAAGGTAAGAGAAAGAAATCTGCATGATACTGATCAGTTACTTGAAGGCGTTTTTTTATTCAGTACCTTTGTTTTTTTGTCCTTTACTTGAGAAATCTCACAACTAAGTCTCTCAATCGTGCTCTAACCGGCAAATACACACGTGCATTTGTAGATTTGAAATATCTGTAGGTTTCTTTCCTTCCTGAGATAGACACATAGATAGATAGATAGATAGATAGATAGATAGATAGATAGATAGATAGCATTCGTTTTCAATTTAAATGAAAACAAGGAGCAAATCGAACAAAGGTGTGCTGTTATTTATCAATTGTTAATATGGTGAAGTTTTCTATAAGAAGACGTTCCTTTAACGTTTAGGGAAGGAGTCTCCAGTGTCAGCGCTTTGTAGCAGTCAGAGGTGGAGCTGTAACTTTTATGGATGCTTTTGCCACGGAGGACTTTGAGCTTTGCGGTTTCTTGTTAACTTTCTCGTTAACGTCAAAAGAAAGGGAATGGCTGTTTATCGCTGCTAACATACGTAATAATGGGAACTAACTTGTTTTCCTGTGGAGAATTAATTAAAAATTTTAACTATTGTCAAATTGTGTTGTGGTAAAAGAGGAATAAAACACGTTGGCACTTGCTGCTATTGGAAAATAAACGACGTTGTTGATTATTTTCCTATAACAGCACACCCCCTTCATGCTTTATTCCTTAAATAATGGTAAAAGCTTCATAAATGTGTGACGTTAAAGTAGTAAGATATGATACAGTTTAATGAAGCCTGTAAAGTTTAGCTGTAAAGCAATGTGCATGTGCAAGATCATTTAGACAACACAGTCCAGTTCAATCCTAATTCAAGTTTCTTTTGTCATATATTGTCAAATATTTATTTAAATTAGTTATTTTAGGGCCTTGGATGACTAGTGGTTCGATTCCCCGCCAGGGAACCAACACCAGCCACTGGGGTTCCACAAGACAGTGCACTCCCAGTGCCGGTCCCAAACCCTGGCTATACTGGAGAGGGTTGCATCAGGAAGAGCATCCAGCATTAAGACTGTGCCAAATCAAATATACGGACCAGTGATCCTCTGTGGTGACCCCTAATGGGAACAGCTCACAAAGAAGAAGAACAACAACAACAACATTTAAATTAGTTATTGTAATTGGAACAGGGAATAATCATTTATTCCACAGTTTAGTTTATCCAAAAAAAAGTTGTCAAATATTAGCTGATAAAGTGGCAGAAATATGTAGCTGGGTGTAAGAGCGTAAATGCACCCAAGCAATATCGCTTCAGCAAAGCAAACAAACAGTCATTAGATTAGCAAGACGTGTCTCCAGAGTTGCTATTTAACTTGGTGAAGTTACTTGGTGTAATTGTTAATTACTTTGCCCATATGTTTCCCATAAAGCACCTCTTCAATCCATATGGCACTTCTGTTGATGAGACTCATCGTGCACACTGCGTGTTTCCAAGAGTGATGCACGAGACTGGGTCTAATGCTAAACTCTAAAACTCCTAATTGTGGAGAGAAAAAAAACAGCTATTCTGCACAGATGGTTGTCAGAAACGGACGCATCATTCGAGATGTTCAACTACAATGCAGTGCACGGCTCAGACAAAATGTTATTTACCCAAAAACTCCAACAAGATAACAAGTGAGAAGAGACTTGAAAACATCTGGAAAAGGAAACGTGGCATCTGAGAGATTGCACACTTGTCAGTCATCAGCTGTAAAAAGGAACTCTCGGGGTTGACAAGCTTTCATCAAGCATGCTGATGTTTATCGGTCCAGCAGGCTGCAGGATGGCGGATTGTTGGAGCTCACAAAGCCGATCAAATCCGTGACTTTGCAGGATAATTTCGCAAAAAAGCCAAACCAAATTTCACTCATATTATTCCCTTGTCAAGTGCATACTTCAGGTCAATAGTGACCTCATTCCTCCCTTAACCTCATCCATTTTTAGTTAGATGCCACCTCTACAGGAAATGCACATTTAAAAAAAACACTGAGTGTGTGTGTGTGTGTGTGTGTGTGTGTGTGTGTGTGTGTGTGTGTGTAGGGGGGGCATTTATTTATTTTGCTGGCAAGTCTTGGCTCCACTTATCCCCTTAGACTGAAGCAAAGTTCACTGCAAATCAGCACGAAGTTCTTCTGCCTGATCACCTTTATCCTCTGATGAAACCTTTCTATCATGATGGGCGTGGTCTTTTCCAGGATGACTCCGCCCCCACACACAGGGCACAGATACTATACTGCATGGTTTGATGCGGATGAAAATGACGTAAAGCATATGCTACGGCCTTGATGCTCACAATCACCACATCTTAACAACACCTAAAGATTTTGGAGTGATGTGTTAGTCAGCGCTCTCCACCACCATCATCACAACACCAGCTGGAACGCCATCTTTTGGAAGAGCGGTGTTCATCATCACGCCAGTACACTTATATATTATATATATAATTAACTTTCACCTTCTACAGTCTCAGAAGCACTCGGCTCAGCAGGGTGTGCTAACAGTAGTAGTTTGAACAAACCACACTGTTCAATCTATTGTGCTTATTTAATTACTTTTACAAGAGGAGTGCATGTGAAAAGGTTGCTGAGTGTGAATGCGTCCATCAGCAACGCCGCTTCACTATAATTTTCTAAGTCACTACACACATTGTACGAGGAACGAAAAATAGAAGTACAGAGGGAGGCATGTTTCGTCTAGCCCGGTGGTATTTTACAGCAGATGAATGGGGACAGTTTGATGATTTGTCTTGTGAAAAGGACTTTTCAGCATTATCAGCTAACAGTGAAAATGTCCTTGTTGATTTGAAAGAGATACATATTAATATCAGTATGCCTTTGTCTGCTTATAGCACAAGCTCATAGCTTGATCATGTGACACGCTTTCCTCTGGATGCTTAAACTACATATTATACCAGAAGAACGATCAAAAAGACGTATGTTAAGTATTTTATAGCAATGCTGCTCTCTAGTGGTACAGCAGTGAGGTTTTCCTCAGGTTTTTTGTTAGATTGGTGTCGAAAAGCGTAAAGCATAAAGTAGCTTAATTTGAATGCCAATGCTAATTTATACCATCCATAAAAGAAAGCTAGATTTGGCATTTCCTGCTCTTTCATCTTTTTTTTGACTATCGTCTTGCCTTTGCGTTACGTTTCCATCCATGCTGGATACACACAATTCATTAAACTATATGAACGTCTTTCTTTCTTTGTGTGTAACTATACATCAATATCTTCTATTCTTCAGAATAATCATACTACTGACATTACAACATACTACATATATCTTACACACAGGAAGAAATGTCACAATCACTGGGAAAACATGAGCACTGGCATCACACTCATTGGATTTTAATATCTCATGCACAGTACATGTAATAAACAAACAAAGATATAAACAGATATATAAGAAAATGAGAAAAAGAAAAAACATCATAATTGTGATTCAATGATCCTTTCGACATTTAAGTGGTTTCGGTAAACACCTATACTTAAAAAGTGTTATTAGTTGACGACTTTGATATTTACTAAATAATTCAAGAAGGATTTTATGTTAACTTGGACCTGGGTGTGGTGGGTGATAAATTATTGCTAATATGACTGTTTTTTTTTAAATTACTCCATTCTACATAAACGGTAATGTATAAAAATGGTAAAATAAGAGGACGTTTAGTTTCTGCTAAGTTTTGAGTGAGTGTCTTCAGAAAATCTTCCTTCTTGGTGTGACACGGTTTCATGTACAAACGTGACAATTCAGCGAAGATGCAAATCAGGTTATGACATAATCTGGGGACTTCTACCAACTTTCGGAGCGTACTTTCCCCTGAAAACACTTAGCAACACTTCATGTATCTACAGTCTGGACTAGAAAGAAATCAGCCCCAGCATCTCTTCTTCATACCATTCTGTATAATTTTTCTCACAGACACTGGTGATTATTATGTGCTTGACTCCAAAAAAAAATCCACTTTAAAATATTTGTTAACAGCAAATAATCTGATATGGATGGCAAAAAAATGAAATTTAATATTGACTTCTTTTTATCTTATTAGGGTTTGGCCTTGCTAGAACATGTATACATATAGATGCTTGTTTCTGCTACATATAAATAAATATTACGCAGATTTATCAGGCAATTGTGACTTTTAATCTCACAAGCTCGCTTTGTGCACAGGAGCATTGTCATGCTGGAACAGGTTTGGACCTCTTAGCTCCAGTGAAGGGAAATTGGGGGCAGTCGTGGCCTAATGGTCTGAGCGTGGGACTTGTAACCTGAAGGTGAACCTGAAGGTGGTGGGTTCGAGTCTCGGTCCGGCAGGGATTGTAGGTGGGGGAGTGAATGACCAGCGCTCTCTGCCACCCTCAATACCNATGGGTTAAATGCAGAGCACAAATTCCGAGTATGGGTCACCACACTTGGCCACAAAGTCACTTCACTTCACTTGTGTAGAACCACATATGGGTGTGATGGTCAGGTGTCCACAGACGTTTGGCCATAAAAAGTATTATACACTGACAATTTCACATCGACTTTTCCGTCATAAACACTCATGAACATGAAGCATCTTGAGTTTTGCTCTCCTAAAAGAAATTTCCGTAATGGCGGCCATGATGTTAGGCGCCATAGTTGCGACAAGCACACGACAGAGTAGGAGTGAACGGATTGGGACGCGTCCAGGGTGAAGTACCCGGATGTAACAACAGGCACTGGGGTTTAGCTCGGGCTCGACAATGTCACCGGCTCTTTGTTTGGATCAGAACCACGGATAACGGACTGTCTTCGTTTTTGTTGTTGTAGTTATTGATGATTTTTTTTGTAAAACGTAACGGATTTAATTTTTCTGCTTTACACAGCTCAGTGTTTTAACGCTGCGCTACTTCAGCTAGCAGCTGAAAGAAAAAGAAACGGGCTAGTTAACGCTAGCTGGTTAGCTAACACCGCCTCAATATACAGTTAAATAACTAGGTTAGAATTGTGTTTTAACTTAGAGATATTTCTGGTTTGTTTTTTTTACACGGCTGCCTGTTTTTTTTTTCATTTCTGTTGTTTGTTTTGTATGTAGCTCTGTGGCTAATATAGCTCAAGCTAGCAGCGTTAGCTCATCGCTAAGACAGCCAGGATTTCTCACTTCCTGTTTTTGTTTATTTCTTTAACCTTTAAACTGAATTCAGCTTTAATTAATTCATCTAACTAACATTAATTCTGGCTGGAATGTCACGCTAGCCATTTTACTAGTAATTCCGAATAGCTAGAGTTAGCTTTAGTTCCTATTTATTTATTTATGTGTGTATTTATTTATTTATTATTAGATATATCATTAAGATTATCATTGTTGTTGTTTATTTGTGAGCCTGAGAGCTGTGGCAGTGAACAGCTCTGTGTAAAGTACAGCGGGTTAAAGTCATTTTATTTAGCAGCATGTCGACTTAAACAGCTCGCTTTAGCGCTCATTTACGTTTCTGAATCCATCCTTCAAACCAGAGTGTTAGATTTCATCTGAAATAAAGGTTAAGGAGCTCAGGCAGGTGGAGGCGGAGGGGCAGAGCGGGATTATGGCCTGCGCCTGGGGCTTGGAGAAGATTTCATCATGGACTCAGTCACTCCTCATCCTCAGCCTGGTCTTCCTCAGTGAGTACTGAAGCTTTACATCACAATCAGGAAGGGCTTCAGTGAGTTTTATTCTGGGGCAGATGGTGTGTGTGTGTGTGTGTGTGTGTGTGTGTGTGTGTGTGTGTTGGTTAACACACAGCTGGATGGACTGAAGCTGAAGTCACAGGAACAAAGAGCCTCTATTGTTCACTGACACACACACACACACACTACACACACACACACACACACACATTACACTGTCTCTACTTTATTTAAACACGTAGAGTAGATCTCTAAAGATCAACTAGATCATCTGCATCTTTAACCCTGCCGATCTGTTTCTAAACCAATATTTTTAACATTCAGAACTAGACAATATCACGTCTTCGTAACCAAAATGATCGATATTCTCTTCGTGTAGCGTCGAGCAAAATGCCAATAAAATACATCAGGATGCGTAAAGACGTTTCTCCGATATAAGATAGAGATATAAGATAGAGATCTAAGACGTCTCGTGACTTCGAGGTTTGTTGTGTTAAAAGCTTTGGGGGAAAAAATGTTTTCAACCAAAATAATTTATTTTAAACTGAAAAGGATAAAAAAAAAATACATTTAGTGAATGTTGTTTTTCCCCCAAATGATATTTTGCAATAATAATTAAATAAAAGTGGATTCTACAGCATCTAAAGGTTAAGTACAACATTTTTAACGCCACATCAGACCCGTTGCTGTCGTTTTATAGATTTGTTTAAATAGAAACGTGAAAGAAAAGCGTGTTGTGACGTCAGTGATGATGCGTAGAGACGCACGGTGTTTATGGCGTGCAAATAAAAAAATAAATAAAAATAAAAGGTTTGCTGGAGTCTGGCACAAAAATCTTTGTAATTTTTTTTATTTATTTATTTATTTAAGTAGACAGTTTGTAAAGAAGTTCCCGGAGACATGCGGCTCTAGAGAGCAACAGAAGTCAGGAGAATGATTGAAGTTTAAGGTTAAAGAGGCTCGGAGACGGTTATATGTCACTCATTAACCCGCTCCCCCGAGTGTGGACGCCGAGCACGCAGGAGTGACGCTTTCCCCGCTGACGTTATTAATAGAAATGGATTCTGTTTTTGTCCTCCGTCTCCATCACGGCCCACGCGAGGATTATTCTGTTCCCTGGAAAGATCATAAACCATCATCACGTCAGTGTTTTAAGTAGAAATGTTCTGTAGATCAACAGTCCAGACTGCTTTTTTTTTTAAAGAGGAATGTAGGAAGAATGTTTTTAGGAAAACAAAAAGGGTCAACAAATATTAACTGAGTTATTAAGTGGAAAAAAAATTAGAGCAACAAAGTCAACATCTACGGTTTAGTCTTTCACAGGAGACGCCTGAAAGCCGAGAGTTTCTCCTTCAGCTAAAACAACAGTAGGATAAATGCAAAAAAATAAAACAAAGCAACCCACTAAGCTGAAAGGCGAGCTCAGGACGCGAGGTCATGGACGTAAGCGTTCGCTCCTGTTAGTGGTTCCTTTCACTGTGTGTAGATTTGATGCATTCAGACAGGATTAAATGGAAAGATAGGGATAGGTGGAGAGTGATGATTCGCTGTAGCAACCCCTGAAGGGAAAAGCCCAAAGAAGAAGAAGAAGAAGAAGAAGACAGGATTAAATGTACAGGAGGCGCTGGGGTAGTTTCCTGTTGTACAGGCTCTAATTCCCTGCGTCACTTTATTCCTGTCCGTGTCTCTGTTCTTCTCCGTCCTCCTCTGGGTAAATTACAGGCCTGCCGTTTCCCGCCGTGCTCAGATGCACGCGACAGACGTCTCCTCACGCCGAGGGGGGAAAGAAGACGCACCGGCGGCCTTCCCCAGATCTTAAGCACTTCCTGAACCACGATATGAAGAACAGTTGCTTCTCGATACTTTTGAGATTATGGATTACGTTTTTAAATCGTTGCCCGAGCCTCCTTCTCCCCAAACTGAAATAAGAAATAAGAGCCAGCGTCTCTCCTCTTCTTGCTTGCGAATGGAGCGTGATCACGTGACCACGTGACGCAGGAGTCTCAGGGTTCACAGAAAATACAACACGCTAGAAACTCACGGCTCCACTGCTCATTTTAGTGATAAACTAATCCTGTCAGAATAGGGCTTTATCCACCTGTGCGTTTGCAATCCTCCGTCATGTGAGCCAGTAGAAATCTGAACGATATGACTGTAGTCTCCTTGTTCAGGTTAAAAAAAAGAAGAAACAGCGACGTGGTTTAAGGTTTTTAAGCCGTTTTTGAGTTTCTGATTATATTTGAAATCGTGGAATACTGGCTGATAGTTTGTAGACCGCGATAGAAGACTGTCTTTGAGTATCTGTTTTATTTCCGGCTTCAGATGGCTAAGTGTGTGTGTACACCCAGGAAGTGGGAAGTACTTGGGAATTTCCCAGTTGTTATGAACGCAGCGTTAGCCCCTGAGGTCCGAGTTTCCCCGTGGGAAAGGTTTTATTTTGTGTTGTTTCAATCTGTAGCATCTCAAACCTTCACCACAGCAGCTTCTCTGACTTTCCAGATGATCATCTATCATTTTCCCTGATTTAGATTTATTATTATTATTATTATTACTCTGTTTACCAGGTAAAGCAGTCTGCTCACAGCACGGTGATAATGTCTACGTGTCAGGGATCTCTAACGGTGAGTTCTGTAATCTGACTAAGAGCAAAAAACCCAAAAACTAGAATCATTATTTGTGATAAATTGGGAAGTGTTAACAATCTGTGTGTGTGTGTGTGTGTATGTGTGTGTGTGTGTGTGTGTGTGTGTGTGTGTGTAGCCTGTGGAGATGTGGTGGAGCAGATCAGGGCCTCCAGCGGTGTGATCACCAGTCCTGGGTGGCCTTAACTTATAGGCAGAGCGTAGTTGACGTCGACCTTGTAGGCTCGTTTAGGACCTCTTTAGTAGTGGTAGTCCATGGTTTACTCACACACACACACTCTCTCTCACACACACACACACAGACTCTCACACACTCACTCACACACTGTCTCTCTCTTTCTTTCTAAAAGCATTAACACTTGTAGTATGTTTCAAAACAGAAGTCATCACCCTGAGGTATACACACACACACACACACACACACACACACACAAACACACACACACACGCACAGTAACATCTTACCAAAGGCATTAACACACTTGTAGCATATCACCCTGGGTTATAGACACACCAGAACACACTTTAACACACACACACTCACACACACACACTCAAACTACTATAATGTCTTTCTAAAGGCACTAACAATTACTTTCAGAACAGAAATCCTGAGGTAGAGACACACCCAAACAGACATTCACTCACACACACACACACACACACACACACACACACACACACAGTAACATCTTACCAAAGGCATTAACACACTTGTAGTATGTCACAGACTGTCACATCTTACCATCTGTGTTTCAAACAGAATTTTCACCTTGAGGCACACACACACACACCTAAAACTAAACACACACACACACACACACACACACACTTCTATAATACAGCATAGCAGCATCAACACCATATCTGTCATAATATGCATCATAGCTGATTTCCTTTATCAGCAGTGATTCTCTGTAATATCACACATTAGTATAAAATCAGTCAGACATAAAGAGCTTTATGAGTATTATGAGAACTCTAACGATGATGATGATGATGCTGACGCAGGGTTTTACATTTCAGTACCTTGTGATAGTACCTTGTGCCGGCGTTTGCACAGGATGTCTTTAATCACTCAGGTTTATAAAATAATCAGCGTTTTATAACGCTCCTTTCTCCAAAGCGTAAAAGGCCGTGTGTGAAAATAAGCGGAAGAGAGCGCAGTACATCAGGATACTGACCACGTGAAATATTTCATACGTTACACAACGTTGTTTTCGTGTCCGGTCACTTCGAGGCCATCCACATCAGCAGTAGCGATGTGTTCTGTTGGTAACCATGGTAACCAGCACAGAAATACACACACTCTCCTCTGCCCACAGGGTGTGATTTTGTGGTGCGCAGACTGTGAACAACTTTAAGAGCCCACGAGCAGAAGAACATTTTTAGTACAGACTGTTTGGACTGTGTATAAAACTAAGCACACACGTGTAAGGAACGTGTTCAGATTAGACACGTCTGTGCCACTGAAGGCGTTGATTAGTTTTCTATAACAGCAGCTCCGACAGTAGTGCATCTGCAAATCGCAGGTTCTGGTACGTTATCGTTTCTATAGTAACAGCGCATTCACAGGGACTTGTACAGCAGACAAGCCGCGTCTGTGAGGAGACATTTATTCAGCGTTTAAGGCACGTTAAACGCAACTGTAAATGGATAAAAAGTATGACGTGTTTATTTAATAAATACAAATGATAACCGTTGCTGTGGTGTGAGAGGAATAAAACATTTCCAGGAAATCAACTCCAGGAACGCCGCTTCATCACAGCACGCTGTCGTTGATTATTTTCCTCTAACAGCACAACACTGAGCGCTTAATTCCTTACTCCACTGAGCGGAAGTCGACTTGTCAGTTCGTCCGATTTCATTTTCATCTTGTTTTTTTCTTCATGTCCAGTTTTCAGGACTTTGAGATCCAGAGCTCACACCGCTGCGGACTGGACTGGATCTCCATCGGCACCTACAAGAACCTGGACGGCTACCGAGCGTGCGGTTCGTCCATCCCGGCGCCGTACATCTCCTCTCAGGACCACGTGTGGATTAAGTTCCACTCGGACGACACGCTCACCGGAAAGGGCTTCAGGCTCTCTTACATCACAGGTAGCGCAGAAAATAAACACCGCTATTTATAAGCACGTGGATAAAGCAGGCACTCGGCAGGCTGCGTTGCGTAATCACATCACATCGCGTCGCAGATCCCCGCTACAAATCCCCTCTGCTCTGGGTTTACTCTCTCTGTCCGTGTTTGTGCTTTCTCACAATGTTAATGTTTTCTTTCTAGCAATTCTGGCTACAGTTTACATTAATATTACATTCTGCTTCATAGATTATTGTCCAAAACTATTACTACTGTTACTAAAAAATAACAGTGTTTGGTTGAAAGCTCCAGTCTCTTTCGTGTACATTACTAAACGAGATAATAATCGCCGTCTCAGGGTCGACTAATGCAGGTACACCGTAACTAGACACCGAGCGCTCCTGGCTTTAAAAGATCGTTCCTCTCCGTGGACGAGCAGGCTCGGATTGCTCTTGGCTCTCAGCAGCGCTCGTGTAAATCTTCAGGCTGTAGTTTAATAAAAGACCTCGGTGCTCTTGAAGCGATTAGTCAGATCCAGCTGTCTACTCACAAGGACTCGGCTGATCTTTATTGAACAATCCTTTATTTCAAAGCTCAAGCTTTAAAGCTACATTCAGAGACAAATCCACTTGTTCTTTTGACTTTATTCAGCACTCAACAATATGACAAAACAACAGGATATAATGCTTATACGAATATATGAGAAATCATAACACAGGACAAAAATGAGATCAAGCAAAAGCACTCTATAACTCTATATTTGAAATTCTTACTCTTGTTTTGGTCCTCAGCTGCATGTTTCAGACCCAGTGCTCGTAATACCGATATCCTCCTCTACTCAGTCTTGTTTCTTATAAAGCGCTCTCTCTCTCTGTTTTTCTTCCCTCAGGAAAGTCGGAGGAGGCGAGCTGCGAGTCGGATCAGTTCCACTGCGCGAACGGGAAGTGCGTCCCCCAGTCATGGAGGTGCAACACGATGGACGAGTGTGGAGACAGCTCGGACGAGGAGATGTGCGTTCACCCCAACCCTCCTTCCTCCTCTTCATCTTTTTTCTCCTTCCAGCCGTGCTCCTTCGATCAGTTCCCCTGCGTGTCGCGCTACACCCGGGTCCTCACCTGCCTCCCCTCTTCTCTCCGCTGTGACGGCGCCATCGATTGCCAGGATCTGAGTGACGAGATCGACTGCGACACCCCCGCGTGTTCTGAGCTTCGCCTTCAGAACTTTTACGGGACTTTTAACTCTCCGAATTATCCAGATTTCTATCCTCCGGGTAGCGACTGCACGTGGCTAATCGATTGTCCGCTAGCGGCGGCTCAGCAGGACGCGAAGGACCTAAAGTTTAACCTGCCTTGGCCGATGATACCGCTAAAACAAAAAGTGTATGACGGCTTGGAGGCGGAGCCTAGACGCCTCCTTCGCGTTCTGACCGCCCTCGATTCACGCACTTCTGTCATAACGATAATTTCGTCGTCAGGGCAGCTCCGGGTGCACTTCTATGCAGATAAGATCAACACAGCGCGCGGATTTAACGCCACGTATCAGGTGGAAGGGTTTTGTTTGCCCTGGGAGATGCCGTGTCCCCCTTTGACCCCCACAATGTGGCTTGTCGTCGCGACGCTACCTATGACCGTGACGCGATTACCGTCTCTGCTCGACAACTGCAGCGGGTGCGGCGAAGACGAGTTCCCGTGCTCGAGAAACGGCGCGTGCTACCCGCGGTCCGACCGCTGCAACTACCAGAACCGCTGCCCCAACGGCTCCGACGAGAAGAACTGCGCTTTCTGCCAGCCCGGGAACTTCCACTGCAGGAACGGGCGCTGCGTGTTCGAGAGCTGGGTATGCGACGCGCAGGACGACTGCGGCGATGCCAGCGACGAGGACGCGTGCCCCGTCGCCGTGCCTACACGGGTCATCGCTGCCGCGGTTATCGGCAGCCTGGTGTGCGGCCTGCTGCTCGTCATCGCGCTCGGCTGCACCTGCAAACTCTACTCTCTCAGGAGCTTCGAGCGCAGGTCAGCAAAACTCTTTTCATTCAGCAGAGCTTCATCAAAGCTTCAGTGTGTTCACTGATCTATTTATGATCATGTTGATTTAAAAAAAAATTGTTATTTCCTTTCTTTTATTTCAGGTCTTTTGAGACACAGTTGTCCAGAGTGGAGGCGGAGTTACTGAGGAGAGAAGCTCCGCCCTCATACGGTCAGCTTATCGCTCAGGGTTTAATCCCCCCTGTGGAGGATTTCCCCGTCTGTTCTGGCAACCAGGTAAGACCTCTATTCGTTTTTTTCCCTCTTCAGACCTTCCAAAAAATATTATTTCATTTTTTACATTTGTGCCTATTGTTTAGTCTGGTATTTAAAAATATTTTTTACATGTTTAGCCTTCCTAACCTTGTATAGATTTATTTATTTTAGCTTTAGCCTAAACATTTTAGCTCCATTATTACTTCTGTAAACATGTTTTTCGCCTCCCTCAGGCTTCCGTGTTGGAGAATCTCCGGCTGGCCGTTCGCTCTCAGCTCGGCTTCACTTCCATCCGCCTCCCTTCCTCTGGTCGCCACGGCAACGTCTGGCGCCGGCTCTTCAACTTCACGCGCTCTCGCCATTCCGCCTCCTTAGCACTGGTGTCCTCTGGCGCGGGGGTGGAGTCAGACTCAGGAAGTGGGGCTAACGGCGTTGGAAGCTCCTCCCACATTTCGGAGCGACTGGACTCGGATGATTCGGAAAGTGAACAGCAGGGGGCGGTGGGCGGAGCGTCTTCTTCTCTTCTGCCTCACAAAACCCCTCCCGCCGCCACCGTCGTGTCTGTTTCCGCGAGCGCCGCCCCGCAGGCTGTAGCCGAGAGCGACGATATAGTGGCCCCGCCTCCCAATGGGCGTGGTTCGATCGTGGCGCGCGGGCTGCGCTGGGTCCGGATGTCCCTCGGATCTCGGTTTGCGCAGCAGAACCGGAGCCCTCTGAGACAGATGCAGAACGGAACAGCAAGCGAAGAAGACGACGACGAAGACGTCGAGCTCCTGGTCCCTTTAACCGACACCTCGGACGCGCCCTCCGCCGCTCCCTCGCTCCGAGGCAGGCCAGCGATCCGGGACGGGCCCTGCGAACACTGCGGGATGGTTCACACGGCCCAGATTCCCGACGCGTGCCTCGAGGCCACGGCTAGAACAGAAACCAGCGACGATGATTCTCTTTTGCTTTGTTAATTCTCAGTACGACCCGCTTTGCCTTTGCTTCTTCACTCTCCCTGGCAAGGGGGAGTCTGAATGTTTTTGGACACCTGCCCTTACCCGCGACCTTTCCGAGAGCTTCAGAGCAGTTCTGGTGACGCTGTCTCCCCTCCACTGTGCAGTTTCCTGTATCTGGTTTAGCTTATCGCCAATTTCACCCACACGCGACCAATTCTACTGGCCTACCAAATCTAAAGTTTAGGGTTCTGACTGTCTCCCGGTCAGTCGGGCCCCCGAGCGAGACCCTTATCCCCTTAACTGTTCACCTGTAAGCTTGGACTGAATTACGCCTCACTCGTATGACGCGTCGCGTCCGCCAAATAGTTCGTTTTTGCCCTTTTCCTGGAGAGGAAAAGCGTTTGGGATACACGACTCAGCAGAATGGGAGCGGTATTAAACCTACACTGGTACTGGGGGAGTTAGACGGTTCAGATGCTTCAGGAGATTTATTAAGTATTGAATCATTCTGATGTCGGTGGAACGGCTGCAGAATGATCCAGTCGGTACATCTGTGTGCTCGACGGCCCCGAGAATTAAGTCTAGATTTCCGCATCACGCTAAAACGTCAATCTCGTCTAATAAATATTCGCAGTGTGAATTAAGGAGTGACTATTTTTAAGGATGTTACGTTCTATAACAGCCACCCATGTTGTGTTGTATTTATTGTTTCTTTACTGCTTAATGTTTTGGTACTGAAAACTCGTGTGAGAGAGCAAGCGTGAGTGTGAGTGTGTGTGTGTGTGAGTGTGTGTGTGTGTGTATTTATTACTGGTTTTAATTTAGTGGTTACTTGAGAAGCATGTTACATTGTCTTGTGCTTTTGTTTTTTTGGGGTTTTTTTTGTTTTGTTTTTTAAGTGATTATTGTGTACGAAAGTAAATGTATATAAATATGCGTAACTGGTTACTGCACTAAAGAATAAAGTATTCCCTCCCATGTTGGTTCACGCAGCTTCATTCAACACACAAACACCTGCTGTCTGCTTGTGTGCGTCCTGGTGCGTCTACGATTTTCATACAGACGTGATGCTAGAAAGCAGATCAATGTTTAAGCACAGATATTTGATTAGGGCAAGAATAGCTGATTCAGTTGTTCCCTTTCTTCTTTTCTCTTGAAGTTAATAAGGCAAAAAAAAAAAAAAACGTAGCTAGTACCAAGTACCAAACGTAGCCAAGAAACTGCAAAACGCAAACCTCTGTCGCGAAGTCTTTCCCAGGGTGAGAACACTGACACTGGAGACTCCTTCCATAAATGTTAAATAAATGTCTCCTTACAGAAACCTTCAGCGTTTCAACTTTACACAATTTAAGAAATTTATTGTTTGTTGTCACAGAAAAGTTACTTACAGATAATTGCAACAATTAATTGTTTGGTCTTTTTAATTAATTGGAGAATGTAAACCTGTGGATTGTAGCTGCGCTGCTCACAGAGCTGGTGTTACAGAATATTCAAATAATAATAAAATAAATCTGAGCCATAAGCAGACTTGGAAAAAGCATGAAAAAACACACAAATAATCAGATTTTAATGCAGAGATTAGCTTTATTGGAAATCCACGAAAACAATGACAGATGTACTGTGTGTCTTAATCAGTTACGACTTATTATTCAGATCCAAAACTATACTTTTATATTTGAAACTTGTAAAGTGCAAGACTGGCCAGGAGCGAACTCATCCATTCCAAAGTTAACACGATCGTTAAATCAGATTCTCCAATTTCTAGCCAATAAGTTAAAAGAAATAGACCTGGTTATTATTTTTTGGTCATTATTTGATATAAAGCCGAATTTGCATAGCACCATTGTGAAGTTGGTCCCGTTTCACAACCTTTAAGTTGCCGAGACAGAAATCTGCTAAAAATGTGAATGGAGGAGTTCTCCTAGCTGAGCAGAATAAACACATGAAGTCAGAGAAGTGAAACCACAGAAAGAGGCTGAGACATTTAGCCAGGCCTGGACTCTGCTAAAAACAGATTTATTTATTTATTATTTTTTTATTTAAACACAAAATCTGTCTGAGATCACAGGCTGTGGCTAAATTGTGCTCTCTCGCCCCCTACAGGGTGCAGTTGGAATCCAGGGATCTTCTGCACTTGGCCACGCTGAGATACGTCTCCACTTTGTGCATGTCCTTCTTGAAGCAGGACAGCAGACGGAAGCTCTTCCTCAGGTTTCCCTCGCTCAGGGTCTGGTAGAAATCCTCGAAGGGCGGAGCCAGAGAGTCGTTCTCATCCAGGCTGGTTTGTCCATCCACACATCCCTATTGAGTGGGCAAGAGTGACTCAAATGAGTGTTCAAACTTTGCCCTTTTTTAGAGCAGATGTACACCACACTACACTGAAATGTTCACCGTGCACTAAACCTATGTTGAAATATGCTAAGTAAGGAATAAAACACCACAGAGCATTCTGTTACAGGACAATAATCCACCACGAAGTGTGATGTCATCACCAACACTGCGGTATCAACGTAATATAACTGACAAGTCACTCAAACAAATGACATCTGATGTAATCCTATTACACTCTGTTAGCACTCAGTGCAGTCACTGATCTCCTGCTCACCTCGATAAGCACACCGATGCCCATTTTCAGGTCAGCCAGCTTCTCGGAGATGTGGTTGGGGTTGCCGAGCAAGAACGACCCCTTGAGGGTGCTGAGCTAGTCCGCCATCCTCCACACGTCGTTAAAGTCGTGGAACAGTTTTTGTAGGATGAGAAGCAGAATTCTGTCTCACTGACATGCATGTTTGCTTATAAACGATCTTTAGTGTGAGACTAGAGCATGATTTACAAGGCAAGCAAGGAAATATTACTTCTTTATAAATATGACCACACTTCATTATATACTATGCTAAACTTAAAGGAGCGGTTTGTGATTTTTAGAGCAATGAAAACATTGACACGCTTCCCCCTTTTTTTCCTCCAGTTGACCTGACCTCTTCTGCCAGAAATTAGTTTGACTTTTTATGGAAAAATAGGCAAAGCTGTGCAGCTTGGGTTTGGCTTTGGATGGAGCTTTTTTCTGGACCAGAAAAATGTAAACAGAAGCTTTAAACAAAGATGCCTCGCATTGCATGGCTCCTCTCAGAGACAAAATCTTAGAGAACGCTTAATGGTTTTCGGTTGTTACTGTTGGGGAACGTTTTTTCAAAGTTCCAATTTCATCTTGGGAATTAAAAGGTTACCTGGACATTTCTTAGGAATTTCTTGGTAAAGAAGACATCCTCTCTAAGGTATCTTTGAAATGATATTATATGAGTATCGAATATTACAAATTGCACCTTTAAATCATTTGTGTCATAGCTAATAAGCATTAAATCACCAATTTCCCTATCACATGAGTAAACTGGGGATCTGTATGTCTGGATCTGTACATTAATATAATATTACATTGAATCCAATACACTGAAACTTACAGAGCTTTTCTGGGTCTCGTCCTTGCCTGCAGGAGCTTCGATGGAGTCCGAGTTGCAGAAAGACAGGGGGAAAATCTTGCTCAGCTGTTTGCGTTCTTCAGGTAACAGAGCTTCCTCCTTTATATTTGCAATACAACAAGCAAATTAGCTAGTGGAATTATTATTATTATTATTATTATTAGCTGTAAAATCAGATGAAGTCGACTTACAAAGTCATCCATCATCTTGGCAGCCAGCTGATGAAGGTGTTGCACACGGATGACTGCGTTGTTGAAGAGCCGCTGGTTCTCGAATGTCGCGCCTTGACTAAAGAACAAACTCGCCACCACCACAGAGAGCACCACCAACACTGAAAATGGAGAAAAGCAGTAGATCAGCGCACTTTACCTGACACAAGTGTGGACTTTATAATTAATATTTAAGGAATAAAGCACAAAATAACAGTGTTTGCTTTTCTAATCCACCACTAGACTCGCTTTATGTTCATAAGCATGGGCCATAAAGAGTGATTATACTTAAAGTCATTCTGAAACAGTTCAAGCCCAGTGCAGTCTTTGCCTTAAACACAGCAATACCTGCAGTTCAGTGACACATTAAGATCCGTATTTCCTCACTGAAATGCCACAGTCGTAATGCGACACCAGGTCAAAGCCTTACCTCTAGCCATTTCGCCAAATCGCTCTGAAGAAACTTCGTCAGATCTCGCTGAAGTCTCAGTCAATGGCTTTGCCTCCTGCAGTGCTGGCCTGATTTTTATACGTGAACTAAGCGTGTTTAATGCATCAGCATGAGAAACCTCACACCGTCCGCAATAACATCCAGGCTGATTTCTGTGCATATTTTTTATGAATAGTTATTTAATCGGTATACGCTAATACACTTTCAGGTGTTTTTGCACGTGACGTTTTTTCCATGACTTCAGGAGGAATGGAACTTTCACTGGATCTCAGTTCAACCTTCACAGTTTCACAGAAGCACTCATCATTTTTTTGTAATCTGGTAACTTTATAAACGCACATACAATACGTATAGCACATAAACTCTAATAATCAGATGTTATAATTACTTTGTAGAGTAATGCAGTAATGTTTTCAGGACCTATTTATCATCAAGCACCTTTCATTCAGGAATTAGAAAACTTTATAAATGTTTAAATGTTAATATGTAAAGTGATTGATGTATTAAGTATATAATATATATATGAAAAGTATATACTGTTATTCCTTGTTATAAATTGTAAAGTGGTGAAAAATCACTATAAATATATTACTGTAGTTTAAACAGTATAATTTATGATACATTGCTTCAGTAAAAAATAAAATTGTTTATTTATTTATTATTTTTACGTGAACAAGATTACGTAATAGTAAAGATGTCGTCATCGAGTAAGTAAAGTCATTTTGTGTTGTTCTCTGTGAGGACACTTTATTTAACATTTATGGAAGGAGTCTCCAGTGTCAGCACTTTGTAGCAGTCAGAGGTGAAGCTGTAACTTTTTCTGAGATGAGAATGACTGTTTATAGCTGCTATAATGTAAATATCACTGCTATAATGTAAGAATCTCTGCTATAGAGATAGAATCACTGCTATAGAGTAAAATCACTGCTATAGAGATAAAATCACTGCTATAGAGATAGAATCACTGCTATAGAGTAAAATCACTGCTATAGACATAAAACAATCACTGCTATAGAGTAAAATCACTGCTATAGACATAAAACAATCACTGCTATAGAGATAGAATCACTGCTATAGTTTAAAACAATCACTGCTATAGAGTAAAATCACTGCTATAGAGATAGAATCACTGCTATAGAGTAAAATCACTGCTATAGAGATAAAATCACTGCTATAGAGATTAAAACAAAATCACTGCTATAGCATTTAAATCATGGCTATAATGTAAAAAGTCTGACAAATACCATAAATGTAAAAAATGGTCCACTTTCTTAATCCAAAGGTTCTACTATAACACATCTCTTTGCCAGAAAAGAATCAGAAGATACTTTCCATTCGGTTTTGTTCGTACAGCTCCTTTAACAACATTCATTCTCACAAAGCAGCTTTACAGAAATTCCATAGATCTGGATCCCTAATGAACAAACCAGAGGTGACCATAACTCATTAGAGTATGTAGGTGTAGAAGAGTAAAGACAAACAGTACTGAGTGTGTTTACAGGATGCTCAGTATGAGCAGATTGTGAATTAGAGTCCTTGTATGAGCACAGGACAGTCTTTATGATTACAGCAGCAGTTTTATATCCACTGTATCCAGGTGAGATTCTCTACTGAAGCAAGAGTGAGCGCTGGGTTTAAACTGGATTAAGGAAATGGAAATCTTTACAGTAACACATGTGGGACCAGGCACTGCAGCAGAAAGGACGTCACAATGTGAGCTTCATATTTTAATATTATTTTAATGACAAACAAGGACATGTGATAGAAGTAGAACAGCATTTGCAGTAGCGGTAGAGAGCCTTAAGCACCAGTTTAACTACAGGTAAAGTGTGTGTGAGTAATGTCAATTAATACTGAGGAAAAAACTCTGGTCTCATCAGACCAGAAGATATTTTTCTACATAGTCTCCAAAATGGCTTCCAGCAAACTCCAAACAGGATTTCATATGGCTTTGTCTCAGGGATGCCTTTCTTCTCATCACTCTTCCATAAAGCCCGGTTTGTAGAAGGTTATGGTTGTCCAGTGAACATCTGTGGATCGCTCCAGTAACTTTAGAGTTACCCTCAGCATCTCGGTTGCTTCTCTGAGAACTCCACAGTGACGCCTGGTGTTATAGCATCCTGTTGAGAGTTACCCTTGGCCTCTTGGTTGCTTCTCTGAGAACACCAACTCCACAGTGAGACCTGGTGTTATAGCATCATGTTGAGAGTTACCCTTGGCCTCTTGGTTGCTTCTCTGACTAATCCCTTCTTTACCCACTGACTGACTTCTGGTGGATGGCCTCCTCTAGGCAGAGTCACATTGCGCCATTTTCTTTCCATTTATTAATAAAAGGACATAATGTCACTCTGCAGAATGTTCACATTTTGGGATTTTTTTTTATGACTAAACCCTGATTAATACTTTTCTAAAATGGATTTGTTTTGATAGCTCACTGGTCTTGCGATCACATGACACTTGATTACACACACAGGTCAACTCCATTCAACTAATTATGTGTCTTCTGATTGCATCATAACTAATTAATTATTTTTATTGGGTAATAATTTTGCATACTTTATTGTTCCCCCCATTTAACATTATAGGAATGTAAATATTTTGAGTCGTTTCATGACATAAAATCCAGTTCAATTCTAGTTCATAACACTGCAAGATGTGGAAAAGTTCAAGGTGTGTGTGTGTGTGTGTGTGTGTGTGTGTGTGTGTGTGTGTTGTGTGAATACTTATGCAAGGTACTGTAGCAGCAGATAAATGTAGCAACCTGTAAAAATGCATGTATGTAGGTGTTTTCAGCTTGAACCATGTAAACAGTGTTCAGTGAAATGGTGTCACTGAAAGGTTAGTTGATGAATAGTAATGATGGTACATCAGGACATACACACACACACACACACACACACACACACACACACACACACACATGAGACCGTGGTGGAACAAGAAGGATTTCCTATCCGAGGTGTGATGGCAGTTCACGTGTAATATTCAGCGTGGCGAGGCAGTAAAAAGGCAGCATGACATTATGGGATTAATCCTTCACAGGGGAAAAACAAAATCTGATCTGTTTGCCTGATTCAGTTACATTACACCGTGTGCAGTACTGAGTCACTTGCTTTGGATACGAGTTATACAACACTGATCTGAGACCAGCTCTCCTTTCGAATATACGATATACACAAACCTGGTTTTTAAAAGAATAAAGCTCTAGATTATAATAAAATGGAAGCATTATAATACAGGGAATTATAATACACAATTCTGTCTCCTTGTCCAACAGCTGGTTTAAACTAAACCCTTGCTGTTCATGCAACACTTAATGAATGAAGCGTTATCAAAGTTAAGGCTAAAATACTTAACTAGTGATTTATACTAGTTACCAGTCTCTGTGGAATTGATGGAAATGAATTGATTTGTTGAATCAGGACTTGGGTTAAGAATGGTTTCCAACACCTTAAAAACTGTAATAAAGTAATAAATAAAATGTCTTCGTTTTATTGTTGTTGTTGATGACTTTAAACAGAAGGATTAAATAGGATTATATACGATTTTGATGTATTCACTACACTATATGGCCAAAAGTATGTGAACACCTGACCATCACATCCATATGTGTCCATTCCAAAACCACTATTAATATCCAGTTGGTTCCCCTTTCCTGTTATAATGAGCTCCACTCTTCTACGAAGTCTTTCCATTAGATGTTGGAGTGTGGCTGTGGGGATTTGTGTTCATTCAGCTACAGGAGCATTAGTGAGATCAGGTGCTGATGTTGNTCTGTGCAGGACACTCGAGTTCTTCCACTCCAACCTTCACACACCATGTCTTCATGGAGCTCGCTTTGTGCACTGGGCATCGTCATGCTGGAGCAGGTTTGAGCCTCTTAGCTCCAGTGAAGGGAAACTGTAACGCTACAGCACACAGAGACGCTCTATATAATTGTGTACCTCCACCTTTGTGGGAACAGTTTGGGGGAAGAACTGCATAGGAGTGTGATGGTCAGGGGTGCACATACATTTGGAAATATCATGAAGTTGGTGTAGGAATGATTATTGTCCAACAGAGGGCAGGACAGAGCTGCTGGGCAATACTGCACAGTTGAGTGTGTTATTGCTCCTTAACTGTTGAACCATATTTACACACTGACCAAAGAGCTTGTACTGTCACCTTCAAGGTGGGAAGAGGGTGAGTAGGACGTTAACAGATATATATTACAGCACAGTGAAATTCTTTTTTTTTTTTCTTCGTCAGAGCGCAGGGTCAGTCATGGTACAGAGCCCCTGGAGCAGAGAGGGTTAAGCGCAGGGTCAGTCATGGTACAGAGCCCCTGGAGCAGAGAGGGTTAAGGGCCTTGCTCAAGGGCCCAACAGTGGCAGCTTGACCTTCTGATCAGTAACCCTGAGCCTTAACCACTGAGTCACCACTACTCTTAGCATTACTATAAAAACTAATAGCAAAAACATTTGGCAGTGAATTTTGTCGATTAGTTGGCCTGTGTTATGAAGCACACCGTGGCTAAATCACTGAGAGAAAACAGCGGCACACGTTAGCACAGAGACAACAGTCCTTTAAAGTGTGGACGCTCTTTATATTACGCTACACCGCTGGCCAAGTGACATTACTCGTGTTTCCTGTGAGTCATATTTCGATGTCCCTGGCTGAATTATGCCACAGTCTTAGCTGCATCACACATTATATATATACAGTATGTGAAGTCGAACACATAGTGAGTTGATTCACTGATTCAAAGCTTTGGAGTCGATTCTACACATTGAAATGATTCATCTCTCACACACACACACACACACACACACACACACACACACACACACACACTGATCTGGCTTTTAGCCATAACCTGATTGTATGATTATAATTATTTGAAAAACATTTATTATGAGTTTAATTACGTTTGTTTTTAATTTATTCAGCATGTTCATTTGACCAGAATTAGATTCTTATTTGTTATTCAAATACACATGAAGGAATAAAGTCATATAATGTACTTGACTGAGAATCATTAATTTACACACTTTAATATTAAACAGATTATTAAAGATTATAATTTAGGTGTTACTTTGCAGTCCTACTCTGATATTAATGACCAAAAAGCTTTAATAATCAGGTTACAAACTTATTACAGGTTCTTATTATTGCTTCTGGGTTTTTTTGGCTAACTATTGCTAATCTTTTAGTAGCTGATTAACGCTGTCGCGGCTCCAACAGGAATATTCAACTTCCTGTAAGAAAACAAAAAGATGAGAAGCACATATTAGTAACTTCATCCTGCTGTTTAAAGGAAGTGAGAAACGTATAGGCTTGATGCTCTAACCGTTGTGTTAGAAGGTTTCTCTGGAATCCTCCCGTGTGTGTTTAGTTTCTCTGTGGAAACACACCTGTACAGGTGAGAACGATGATCAGTGAGTTTCCTGCTCTCACACACCTGCTGATGTCCTAAAGACGAGTCACATCGGAAAATAATGAACTGAACTGCGTAAGACTTCACGCATACAGGCCACACAGCCTCAAACTTCTTTATGCATTCGATTTGAAAAGAAGTGCTGAAGAGTAAAGACGTGTGATTTTTATTCACCTTTCCGTAAACACAGAACCGCGGTGAGCATCACGGCGAGGGTGAAGACGACGACACCGCAGCCTCCATACAGCAGCCACGTGCACGTAGAGTCTGAAGGACCTGCTGGTCACATTAATGACTTAATGCCACTGAATATCAACAGGAATTTATTATACACACTCTATAATGTCTATAATGTATGATGATATATGAGCCACTGACAGTCCATCTATACCGTTAACTTAATCCTGAGCAGGTTTAGTGATTGGTTTATATGTTCGACACCTGCTAAAGTGCAGGTTTGTAAAGAGAGCCGTAGGAGGAGTTTTGAAAAAGTGAACTTGATAGGGAGTCAGAGCTAGAGGTAGCAGAGCTGAAGATGTTGAGGTTCTCTTTGGGAGTGACGAGGTTGGACAGGATTAGG
>CM074973.1:3234086-3249722 GCA_037577455.1 Pangasius macronema
ATCAGACGGCAGTTAATGTAGAGCTCGAAGCTGATGTGGCGCTGTCTGAGTCCGCTCACTCTGAGAATGAGTGACTGGCTCCGTCCATCCGAGAGGGCGGGGTTATGCAGATTCACTGAGTGGAGCTTCCCATCAGAGCGCAGATATCTTACTAACACTACAGACAGAAAGACAGACAGACAAAGGGACAGAGAGAGAAAGACAGACAGAGGATCATGCAGAGAGACAGACAGACAGACAGAAGGACAGAATGAGAGACAGACAGAGGAACAGAGAGACAGACAGACAGAAGGACAGAATGAGAGACAGACAGAGGAGCAGAGAGACAGACAGACAGAAGGACAGAATGAGAGACAGACAGAGGAACAGAGAGACAGAAGGACAGAATGAGAGACAGACAGAGGAACAGAGAGACAGACAGACAGAAGGACAGAATGAGAGACAGACAGAGGAGCAGAGAGACAGACAGACAGAAGGACAGAATGAGAGACAGACAGAGGAGCAGAGAGACAGACAGACAGAGACAGACAGACAGACAGACAGACAGATGGAGGGACACAAAAAGGAACAGAAAGACACAGACAAACAGAAAGACAGAGGGACAGAAGTACAGTAAGAAACAGATTGACAGAGGGACAGAGACAGTGGGATACAGAAAGAGAGACAGACAGAGAGACAGAGAGAGACAGACAGGTAAAGGAAGACAGAGAGACAAAGATAGAAAGACAGAGCGAAACAAAGAAAGATAGACAGACAGAGGCGCAAAGAGAGACAGACAGATGGATAGAGACAGACCAAGAGAGACAAACAGGCAAAGGAAGACAGAGAGAGAGAGACAGAAGGACACAGAGAGCAGACAGATAAAGACAGACAGACAGACAGAGGGACAGACAGTGACAGAGAGAGACAGACAGATGGACATTCGTTCAGGTGTATGCAGATATGAAATAAAAGCGAGCAGGATGATCTCAGCGTGTGTGTGTGTGTGTGTGTGTGTGTGTGTGTGTGTGTGTGTGTGTGTGTAAGAGACTCTCAGGGAAACTCTCAGACCTTTAGTTATCTTGCCGATGATGGTGATCTCCAGGTATTTCTTGCCGTCGTCTCTGCTGTAAATTCCAAACAGCACACCGCCCAGTTTAGGAGGGAGACGGAATGTAGAGGTCACGTACACTTCCTGCATTTTCTCCAAACCTCCCACCATATCCTCCACCGCCGCTGCCATCCGAGCACCACCACTCAGCGCCAACGCATCAATCACTGCGGCCGAGGCGTGGAGCAAAACACTCTCAGTACAGTTACACCGTAATATCAACAGCATTTCCACTGTAACCCTGTACATACACTGCAGCACAATAATAGCAAACCAGACTGTATTTACTGCTTTACTACTCCAGAGTTCTCACGAATGTGACGTTGCTAGAAAAAGGCAAGAAAAGAAACTCTTTCGCTGCTATATGATGATGAAATATTACAATATACACATATTTAATGTGTTTGAGGCTGGAGTTTTCCTTTAATCCCTTTAATCATGGACCCTGGAGCTGTGAGACAGCAACATTACCTTCTCTTTAAGAGAGAGTTTTTCGTTGTTATACCGAGTGTCAGCAGCTAACTGGACTTTTTTATGTTTTCTGGAAGATTTTGATGATTCTTTTATCTTGCATGCTTAAATTTTTGGCTTTCCATACTGTTAAAAAAGGGAGGAAAAGGTGCTAGGTGATTCAGTTTATTCTAGGATAAGCGAAATGCCATTTCTACAACAGCAGAAACAAAATGGCTGAAACAGGACAAGATAAGGCTGGATTTTAGGTTTTATAAATCAATGCAAAACTTGGCAAGCTTTGAAAAATGTGGGATTATAAAGTAGTGTTAATGATGATGAAAGAATCTGTATTTATTTATTATTATTTGTGACTCAGACAGATGCTAAACCTTCTCACAGAAAGAGCTAGTGCTAGCCTACTCGCTCTTCCACAGTGTGTGATAGCAACGGCAAACACTTGCACATTTCACTTAAACTTACTGCTTCGAATGATCACTTTCGTGCAGTGTTAAGCCGATAGCGTTTGTGTAGCTCTGTCTAGATTCTGTAAGTAACACTGTATAAAACTAACTCAGCAATGAATGTGTTCATATGGCACAGTCAAGTCAAGCCATGTGCATTTATTATTTTTGCACAATAGGTCAAGATATACAGTGCTGTACAAAAGTCGTAGTCACATGCAAAGAAATGCTGTGAAGCAAAGATGCCTTAAAAAATAATGAAATTAAATGTTTATACATACAAAAATTACTATAAAGTGCAGTAAGCAGTAATAAACCAAACCAAGTCAATATTTGGTGTGACGACTGTTAAAAAGAATGAGTATCTCCCCACGTCACACACGTCCAAATATATGCACAATGACTCGTAGAGCGTCTTCGTCGGCGCCAAGAAGACCTCTGAGAGCCTGTCACATTTCTGCAGCAAAACTCAGCTTTCTTCATTATGACTTTATAATGAAAAATGATCTGTTATGTAATATGTTGCTTTCCTTCCTGACATACAAACATTTTTCTGTAACAATTCTGGAAAATTGATGTTTGAACACCTGAAATGTTTTTGGACTGACTCGATAAGTGTTAAAATAAACATTTATAATAGGATTTGTACTTCAAAAAGGAAAAAAAAACACTTCTGCACAGTACTGTGTATACAATGTGTAGCAGATACACACACACACACACACACACACACACACACACACACACACACACACACACTCACAACAGAGTAATACACAATATACAGTAAGGGGAATGAAACAGAATATCACATGTGATCTGGTTTAGTTCTTAATTTCATTTACATTTCACTAACTTTTCTTTTTCCATAATTTACAACTAATAATGTTGTTTTAATTTTAACTTGGCACTATAAGACATAACAAGAGTTCACCAGACATCAGAGTTGATTCTGCACTGTAAATCATTCATTAAGCATGAGCTCATTAAATGCTATGGAGTATTTTATAAATGATTTCTGACACATGCCATATGCCAGATTCTACATATTACATATCAGATCAATAAGACCACAATGCAACACTGCAGGTGTTATTTCGACACCGCTGCTTCCTCACTGGAACTGACCCCATTCAGCTGTACAGATGTGATGTAAAATCTGTGTAAAGGTGTGTGTAGTGAGAGCAGTAAGAGCAGCACAGTGGAAATAATCCTACCTTTCATTTCAGATGAGTTCGTGTGAACAGAAAACAGAGCCACGTGCAGAAGGAGCAGCACTTTAGAAAGTAAACTTGCTCCCTCCATCCTGCTGCAGAACAAAAGTGTTTAATCAGTGAAGAAGCCTTTTAATCCTCGTTTCTTCAGGGCTTGCTGAGGTTTGAGAGTTTGAGCAGCACAAGCTCAGTTTGCGCCCAACTGCAATGTGGAAGGCCATAGGGGCCAAAAACACGGCAGATTCACACACTGGCAACTTTCCGCTTACTGCGAGTCATCTGCAGAGAAATTAAGAAATGCACTAGTGAGTAGAGTGCTGTTAAGGGCTGGATGATGTGTTTCAGATTTTTATTTCATTCAACAGTCTCTCTCTTTCTTTCTCTCTCTCTCTCTCTCTCTCTCACACACACACACACACTGTGTGAGGGGGAGGAGCTTCAAGAGTCATTGCTGTATCAATCTCCAAGAGCCTCAAGATTCATCAGAGTGTGATTACAAATCATTAATTTATGCAGTATGACACGACTGTGGCCTGCGATGGACCCAAGTCCCCTTGGATAGCCTCCAGGCTCCCTGCGACCCTGTGCAGGATAAGTGGTACAGAAAATGGACGGATGGATGGATGGATAGATGGATGGATGGATGCAGTATGACAGCCGGTGTGATCCCCTTGGCTGGAATGAGGAGAATCAGGACGCAAGGAGGTAGGCGTTAGAGAAAGCAGTGCTGTGTGTATTTAGAGATATTTTTCCTTCATGCTTATCGTGGTAATCTTTTCGACGTGCCCATAAACACTTAAAACTTTAAAAGAAAGAAAAACTTCACCACACAAGAGCTCTAATCTAATCTAATCTAATCACAAGAGCTAATCATTTTGATTTGACAGCTTTACATTTAAAAATGGCACAACCGGAAATGTTTTAGATGTTATAGATGAACCACACGGCCAGGCTATTCACAGATATTTTAAAATTCAGGTTATTATGTCATTTCATACCAACACTGAAACATGCCACGTTCAGTTTAACTATCTGCTGGTTAATCACTTTAAAAAAAAAAGAGAGAAGTCTTCCAAAACCGTGGACAAAAGCGCCTCTAACTCTAACTCACAGTGATTTATTTTTCTTTCTTTCTTTTACTTCTTCCTCAAATCTGGACAGTTTACAGAATGCTTTTATTTTGCTGGCATGCTGTTGCATAAATTAGGTTATGTTGCATGTAAATTGTAGATATGTAAGGATAAATTGTGGTGTGTCGCATAGATATGACACACTGACACTGGAGACTCCTTTCAAAAAAATTTTTTATCCGTTTGTGAGACACCATATGAGTCCATGTGTAAGCTGTTACTATAGAAACGATAACGAGCGCATTAATATAAACCTGTGATTGCACTATTGACAGAGCTGCTGTTATAGAAAATTAATCAACTTCTGACCAAGTGACTAAAAACGGTGGATCATACACAGCTCAAGCAGCATACACAACACATGAAGCATGCCAAGTTACTGAATATAACACTGCAGATTTGCTATATTTAACACATTATCCCCAAATATATCACCTAATATTTGCCACATGTGATAAATTACTGAATATAACACCACAGATCTGCTATATTGGTGCAGTGTTTGCTGTTCTGGGTTTAAATGGTCACTTTCCTCCCCTAAATGAGAAACAGGAGCTGAGCCTGAGGTGATGTTTAATGGCGTCCAGACGGTGGGACGACAAATGCTGTCAATCAAAGCCTAAGCTTTTACCACTGGTTTTATTCTCAGAGTGCAAATAAACATCTTCTAGCATTCGGGCTTGTTCTCAAGATTTGGGTTGTAATGTCTGGTGTGATATTATATTGGAATAGAAATGGATTAAAAACATTTCCTTACTTGGCCACTTGTATTATTAGTACAGTCTCAAGAACCTTAAAAAAACAAAACAAAAGAATTTCTCGTTCAGGAGAGACTAATCCGTTGGTTAATCCCTTCAGTAACTCTACACACATGCCTGCTCACTCACTGACGCGCCTCCATGCCCTCATGCTGCTGAATTCATAATTCTGATTGGTCAGGAGGTGTTGATTATTTTCTGTATATACAAGCAGCTCCAGCCGCGAGGCAAATCACAGGTTTATATTAATGTGCTTGTTCTAATACGTTATTATTTGTATAGGAACTCATTCACACACATGAATAAAATGTGTGTAAAATGACAGGTTTTCTGTGGATTGAACATTTATGGAAGGAGTCTCCAGTGTCAGCGCCGTGTAACGGTCAGAGGTAAAGCTCCAAGTTCTGCAACACAGACGTTTATTCTTTGCCGTTTCTCTGTGAAGGTAAGCTGCATCTTAATGAAAGTTCATTTCTAGAGAGAAAAAGAGAGTAATAATTGTGATTTCTGAGGTATAAAAGCAATAGAATACTTCGGGACACTTCGGGACATGCTGTTATATGAAAATAAGCAGCTTCAGGCTAGTAACAGTAACTCCACTGCACACGCCATTGTGTTTAATCTCTACTTCCTATATAAATCAGTGACTGGAAAAAACATACATAAGCAAGCAACATCCATTAAAGGTGAGTATCTGTGTTTTACAGTATTCTATAAATGACTAGCTTCATCAAATATTAAAAATATGATCTCAATCCTTCACTGACTTTTTCATACAGACTATTTTCTGGGTATTATTCAGGCAATCATCGCAATCACACTCTGAAATTTGATTAAATTATTGCTAATTTAACGTTTTTCTGCAGGATGATTTTGCTTCTCAGTTGTTTTGTGATTTTTATAAGTGATTTTGTTCAACGGTTATAATTCCAACTTAACCCTAAACCTACTAGCTAATAAAACTAGCTAAAGGTTAGAGAAGGTATGTTCAAGTTTTAACAGAAAAAAAGAGAAAAACCATCAACAGTATAAACCAGAAAAGATGTTATTACACTGTTTGTCATTCTGAAAGCCAGGCCCCTTAGCTAATCTCTAGAGTGACTGTATAAACACACACACACACACACACACACACACACACACACACACACACACACACACACACACACGCTTCCCTCATGACATATAGCATGAAATAAGGAGTGTAACATTCTGGAAAACTGTTGAAAGTAACTTAGCTTAACTTGAAAAATAAGGCATTATTATTATTATTATTATTAAGACTTTGTTCTTCTGTGGCATTTTTAAAAAGTAAAATCTAAAATTACTTATATTTCGTATTAGTTCTATTTAAGGTTTACATATTTGGAGTGTGTTTTATATCTGAATGTGCTTTAATTAAGTATATTTTATGTTGTTTGTGCTGCTGAGCCCAGACATGCTGATCACATGACCAATCCCTTTCACTGGTTAGAGGACGTTGTCCAACAGTAAGCCATGCAAACTAATCCGCAGCAGCAGCTAGGAAAGACGTCCAACAGAGTGTGCGAGACGTTCATGCTTCAGTAAGAGCTTTATCCTTGTCAGGGGCGCAGTGGATCCGGAGTCTATCGAGGAACACTGGGCACGAGGTGCAAATACACCCTGCATGAGACGCCAGTCCAGCGCAGGGCGCCACATGCATGCCTTCACACCTGGGGCGATTCCACAAAGCAGCATGCTTTTGGACAGTGGGAGGAAACACACACGAATACAAACTCCACACAGACAATAACCCAAGCTCATGATCAAACCGGTGACCCTGGAGCTGTGAGGCGGCAGCGCTACCCGCTGTTCCACCGTGTGCGAGATATCAACCTGTAAATCTCACACACCCCGGGAGTGTCTAGACCAGCTGGAATGATAATTGGTCTTCATACTGATGAGGCAGATGAGGAAGTCCTTCAGGCTGTCTGACCTGTATGAGTAAAAGTGTCCTCTGAAAAAAAAGAGTCAGATTTCAGCAGTGTGTAGAATATCACTTTTTGGCACTTTTTCTTGTTCACTTCTTATCTCACTTAGCTCTCACTTATTTTGTATATCCAATCTGTTTAACAGAATTAATCATCCACTTACATGAGAAAACTTTGGCCTGAGGCTCTTGAGTGTAAGAATCTGTCAGTGAGCTCATGTATACAATGTGCTCTCTGTTAGCATCTTTTTCAAAACAGTGACATTAAGCAGGCAGAAACTTGAGAAGATGCTGTGCTGACATGGCCACGTTTTCTGAGGAGATGTTTATTTTTTATTTTCATTTATGGAAGGAGTCTCCAGTGTCGGCGCTTTGTAATAGTCAGAGGTGTAACTTTCTGGTTTCTCGGTAACATGACAAGCTACAAGAGAGAGTCTGGTGAGGGAACGAATGTTTATAGCTGCTATAACGTAAGTGATGAGAGGAACTTGCTTCATGGATGTTCAACGATATTAAATGTGGCAAGAACCTGATAAAATTATTTTGTTAATAATTAAAAATAGCAATTTTGGCAAGGAGTTAAAGACTTCCGGTATGGATTTTATAGGAAAATAATCAACTTCCGGGTGGTGGGCAGGGCTCGTGATCCAAGAGCGCAGAATTGGCTGTGTTCTCTGGGTGGGAGGGGCATGCTCTGTCTCCCCTGTCAATCATCGCAACACTAGCCAATCACCAGCATCTGTGCACTCATGTATGCAGAAGAGGGCATATAGATCGTTCCTCTGTGTGTTATGCTGCGTTGTGACAGAGGAAGCATGTGTTAATGCCTCGCGCCTGGCTGGTTGGCAGCACGTCACCCCATCGTGGATTATTTCCCTATAACGGTACGCCTCGTTGTGTATTATTTCATATTTATGCCATCCAGTGAAAATAAAAAGCTTTATACCCTGACCACTAAAAAGATTTTGGACCGGAAACTTATTTATAATATCACTCTAGTCGTAATCGGACTAAAAGATTTGTATGCACTTCTAGAAAGTTCTGTTTAGATGATGGTTTTCCGGTGAGTTCATACGCTTTGCTAGGCATTACGGCATGATGAAATGTTTAGTCTGTACATCATCATGTCGAGTACAGCACCGTTTTTAAATATTCACCACCTGTTAACCTGGAACAAGTTCATGGGAAGAATTGGAGAATAAACTCTACTGTAAGAATGAAAGTGTTAGGACTGGATAAATATTTATATTAATCCTTTCTTGGATAAATGTTGGATAGTATGTTACACTTTTGTAGCACTCAGGAGAAAACCTGGCGATGAAATGTCTATGTTAACTGCAGAGTCTCTGCATTTACAGGAACTGTATTCGTTTAATGATAGTGAGGATGTGTATGAGGGACTAACAGGAATTATACAGCAACAATAAAGAGGGTTTTTTGGTAGGATTTTAACATCCTGTCATAAAAATATCACAGCCGGGGTCATAAGCTGACATGTGACTGTTAATGTTCAAGTATATGATGTTACCATTAGCTACCATAATGTTTAATGTCACATGCTACGTTGCTAAGCGTGCTCTGGTTAGCATATATTTTTATTTTACATGTTATTAAACATTACAAATTTTATGCCACTGTCATAACACTTCTCAAATGAAATTTGCATTTTCAGCATGGGAAGGCTGCTGTTCAAGTGGTTAAAGTTGTGAAAACACACCTGCTAGGAAGCCGAGAAATATGGAAACCATTAACTAGCCACTGACTAGCTAACGATTTAGCTATCTAACACTAATGTAAAGTAGGTATGACAGTGGAAATGAGACAACTCAGTTATGTCAATATTTTTCTGAGATGTGTAGGTAAATTACTAAGAAACGGCTCTAGGACTAAAATTACATGTCATGTGTAGATACATGTAGATATATTTACATGTAGCATCAACCTCAAACAGAACTTCAGTGGGTTCTGCCATATTATACACACAATACAGCGATTATAGATTTGTGCTTGTGTTTATTAGCACAGACGGTCAGTGAGAAGAGACTGGTTGGTCCTGGGATGATTGGCAGACAAAAACTACCCATTATAACAAACAATAGCATGAACAATGCAGAAAGCAGCAGGACAGACCATTTGTTTTTTTTTTCTCTCTAAATAAATACCAGTGGCTGATCCCTGCCAAAGAAAATGGACCATACTGGCAAATGATGTTGGCTAGTTAGCAAGAGTGTTAGCTCGTCCCACTGGGGGAAAAAACAAGCATCTCCATCACTCTTTCTGAGAATTGAGAAACACCGACAACACCGGTCCTAGCTAGTGTCTGCTACAATAACTAACTAGCCTACAGTAGCTTGCTAATAAACATCTGACTAGCCTAGCTTTCTCTCGAGGTTAGATTTATTATCATCAGTAATGAAGGTGAAATACAGACTGGTGTAACTGAGGATGTTGTTTGTCTTTGCTTTAGCTGTAGATTTTTTTTTCTGAGGCAGAAAATCAGGAGAATTTGAGCTGCTTGTGGGACTTCACTGTATGCAGCTACAGTTTAAGTGCTACGTCACTTAACTCTTTTTACCATTTCCACCTGTTTTGGGGATGCCCGTGTTCAGCATTGAATTTATTTGTGATGTCACACTCCACAGTAGGGGTTAATATGAAAGTAGACACTCTGGACTTTAAGATTTTGCAGTTTTCTTTTTTTTTATGCTACTATGCTTAAATTTTATAATTTTATTGTGGCAGTTGTATACAGTGTTTTACTATCAAAAGATCTTTAGTTGTTCTGTCTGTTTTATCTCTGAACCAGTGTTATTGTGGAGAGGAGAGAATTGTTTGCCCAGCAGGGTGCTCACACCCCTTCCCTAAACACAGAGTCACAATACTCTACACACAGAAACCCAACAGTGTCCTGACTGACCTTATAACAGACTTGCGGCAATGACATAACTCATTTGTTTACACTGATTGAAAATGTCTGATAAGTCGATTTCCATTCTGCAGGTGAAATGCAGGTTTGTTTTCCCTTTTCCCACCACTACTTCATCCTCCAGGTTTGTTTTTCTCACTTTATATCCCTCTGTGCTGTTCTTAACTGAAAACTGAACTTTGGAAGCTCCTCTGTCACCAAAATGCCATTGACTGCAACACTTCAGGGTAGATTGACAGACATTTTGCAATGAATATAATGATATTATAGTTACTAAAGTGAGGATGCAATTCCTTTGAAATTACATCTACATTTTAGTAAAAAAAAAAAAAAAGTGTCAGCACTGTATATATGCCTGTATGATGAGTATGGTTCGTCTGCTAATGAACAGCTGTGTTTACAGAAAAAAAGTCTTTATCATCCTCACTCAGATTAAATATTTATCCATCAGCTCGGCTCATTCTGTCTGTAATCAGCAGATGAATCATGACAACGTTATGGGTTTTGGAACATGACCTCCAGTTTCTGAATATGGACCATGTCCTGGAAGAGTCCAGCTAGAGAGCTTTTCATTGTTTGGAAACGAGAAGAAAGTGAGGTAATGTGTATGTTCCTTAGCTCAATGCAACCATGGGAAAATTTTCTGTTCACCATAAATTTAACAGAACAGAAAAGAAAACGTTGTCTGCAAGTCGTACATTTGCAAACGTACATGCCTCGCAGACAGAATGATCGCTCTTTTAAGTATCATGGGAAAAATTATGGGACTGCTCTCACCATGACAAGTCACCCTGGCCCTTTTCCAAAACAGTGTTAAACACAGCCTCGGTGCTTCCCTCGGACACTTTCACGTGGTTGAATCCCCAGTTCCATCTTAAATGCCGTTCCATTTCTTTATTGGATAGATTACAGATTGAGTCAATATTACTGTAGTAGCACAGCTTACCCAGAAGGCATTGTGCTCTGATGCAAGTTCCCTTTTGAAGCTGCTCTCAGCATGATTTCAAATTTTATATTAAAAAAAAACATTAATGATACTAAAAGACCTGTGATTAAGTAAGCATTTACCAGTGATAGTCACTATCTGCACCTTAATTATAAATACAAGCTACAAGAATACTGATCAGACTGTGTGTGTGTGTGTGTGTGTGTGTGTGTGTGTATGAGTGTGTCAGATTGTATATGACTGACCAGGCACTTTCCTCAGCAATGTAATCAACTTATTTTTATTTCGTTGTCTTTGTGCCCTTTTGGAGCCAGGCCAAAATTATTAGCATTAACATTACTTAGCATTGCCGTCACGTAGCCTAGAATTAACGTTATTTATCTTGAAACTTGTTGAGAGAACGGGAACAGGTGAGTGTCATGTCGTGCCCTCTGGATAATGTAGTTTATGTTGTAATTATGAACATGGAGAGGGCAGGAAAGAGGCATGGCAGCATGTGAAAAGTGCCGGTGTGCAAGAAAAAGTCATGGCATGCCAAAGAGTAAAATGTAGACGTGCCGGTACACACTAACGGTGAGCACTGACCCATCTCGAGCACTGATTTAAATCTGCTCACACTCAGGCACAAAGAGTCTGAGCGAGCAGGAAAGAAGTCGCTTTAGTTTCTGCACGTGGGGTTAAAGAGCAGATGGTTAATTCTGATTGGTTCTTTAGTACACGTTGGTGTCATCTGTACCAAATATTAGCCCCACCCACTGCAAAGCAGCCAGAAGAAAACAGAAACTCCAAGATGGAAATTCAGAAGTCTATTAACTGAAAACACAAAAGCCGAATAAGGTTCTTTCTTCCGCAGTTGGCAGCAAATCCTTCACAGAAGATAACAGGAAGAAGCTAACTATGAACATGAATTGAACATGAGGTTTAAAACCAGCACATAGAGGGCAAAGACGTTTGTTTTAAACTGGAATTTTATATCTTTATTCTGCTAGCTACTTAGCAAGACTAGCTGCGAAGCTAGATAGCATGCTAGTGAGCAGGAAAGCCGGCTAGTTAATATGGTAGCTAGTAAGGAGCACATCTGCCAATTGGGAAGACGTGAAACAACATCGATCTGGTTCACTGCTCATGCATGTTCTTTATGTTCTTCTACATTTTCATAGATTTTCATAGCTTTTTAGATAAGTTAGAATATTTAATCAGACATAACACCAATTTTTTAAAAATTTGTTAAAAAAAAAAATCCATCAGCTTTAACGAGACCTGAGAAATATATAATAATAATAATAATAATAATAATAATAATAATATTCGCTCCAAAAAAATAAGCGTTTCCATTAGATATCGGACGTAAAGCTCTGCTGCGATGATGCCATGACTACAGGGACAACACAATCCCATTAAATAGGTCTCAGATTTATTATTTTAAAAAGGTTTATAATTAACTTTACAAAACAGGAAATAAAACACCAATATGAGCACCAGCGTGTGACTTGCTGAATAAACAAGCTCATAAATACTTTAATAGTGGAACTCGGGGAGGTTAATTTACAATCTAGTAGAGTTTTCATTTAGGTTTGTTTTTTTTTTAGGTCACTCTTCTTCTGCTTCTTCAAGCTCGTCTTCGTCGTCATGGCGATGCTCGTCAAGCTGCGATCGTGAGCTCTGGATGGTGACGATGCCGCTGAGGAAGGCGTAACCCAACATGGCCGCCACGGCGAACAGCACGGACAGGATCTGGTTACGCCGTTTGTGCGGCTCGTTATCGAAGTCGCCGCCGTCGGAGTGGACGACAGATTTTCTGCTTGGAGCTTCTGGGTGGAAAAAATATATATTAAAAAAAATAATAATAAAAAAATAGATGAAAAAGGACGAAAGACAAATTGGATACATTTGTAGATAATAATAATAATCATCATCTTTTATCTTTCCTATAGCAATGTCTTTATCTTGTTTTTTATCCATTTATTGTTACATTTAAATGTTGTAAAAGGTCCACAAAAGTTATACGTTATAAGTCCATTATTTTAAATATATTTAAAATAATGTTTATGTGTTCAAGTCTCTTTGTGTTGTAGCTGAAACTCCTGTCAGATCTGCTGCTATAGAAAACTCATCAACACCCGCTGACCAATCAGACTGAAGAATGCGGAAGCGCTGTGGTGCAACACGGTGAAGAAGAAAAGGCGAACCTCGGCTGTCTGAGGGAAAATACAGCAGCAGGATGTTGGAGCAGAACTGCTGCAGGTTCTCTAAGGAGTTCAGGTGCTGCTGGAGTTTGGCGTTGGGGAGTTTAATCTTCAGCAGCGGCGCGAGGTGACCGAACACATACGCGTCCAGTGAGGAGGGGCTGCGGAGATGAACGACACGCGCATCACACACACACACAACTGATCAAACACACACACATTACAAATCGAAACACGTCAAACTTACGAGTCTCCGAAGAAGAACTTGTGTGAGCCGAGTCTCTGTGAGAGGAGAGTCATGCACTCCAGCGCATCCTGGTAAAGCTGAGGATTGGAGGGGAAGAAAAACGTCAGCCTTAAGATGCCCTTAAAACAAAACCGTTTCTTTTACACCAGCAAGATGTTCAGTGTTGGGTTTCGTAGATGTTCAGTGATTAAAAGAAGTAACGGAATGATTAAATAGTGTGTATTAAGATGTTTATGATTGAAAAAACTAAATATATCAGTTCAAGTTTGAATCTTAAATCTGGTAAATTTCTGTTGCCTTTGTTGTGTTGTTGGAAAATCCAATGTTTTAACTGGAAATCCAATTGTGTGTTTGTAAAAGTCGTATGTGAACGACATGCAGCATGTTCTTTTCTTATACCTTGGGGGCACAAACTTTTGCACCAACTGTACATGTACCACAAAGCAACTTATGTAATTTAAATGCAGTAAAATTTGTTATACCTACATGTAATGTATATTATTATTACATATTTTATAATTTTACATTAGGCATGCTACTCCAGCAATTACGGTTATTATGTTCCACGTGAAAATAAACAGACGTGACCATTAGCTTAGCCTCGCACAGCAGACGAAAGAAATCTTAAAGAAGGGATGCTGTGAGCTTATTTCAGTCATAGAGATTATATCTTGTGTCACAGCATTTAAAAGGTCTTTTCCATTGGAGATTGGTTTATACCCTGAAGAGCCGAGAGCCAATCAGACTGCAACTCATGATCCTGAAGCCTGTCGCCAGAAACGTGTACAGAATGTGCCAGCCCCCCTGCGGCCCGAGAGTGAAGCGCCTGAGGCTGAGATTACGGTTTGCTTGGTGATAACATGGACAGCACCACAGACTGCTAATCAAAGGAACATCATCTCAGAAGAAGCGATCGGACAAGCAAAAGGTTTCAGCAGTAGATGTTTCTGTGTATTGACCTTCATCAGGATGATCTTACAGACATATTGTTCAGGCAGACTGTAAGATCATCAACATCAGGAGAGCAACTGTAATGGGACAAAAACTAAACTAGACTACACAAAGTCAGGAAAAAAACAAAAACGTGGTACATTTATGTGACTTGTTTAAAGCTCCTTCTGTCTCCTAGCATGCATCATGTAGAGCTAGCTGCTCAGATCTCATCAGGGGTCTCCTCTTCCTCCTCCTCTTTCTTTCTCCTCTCATGTCTTCCTCCTCCTCCTCCTTTCACCTCTTCTTTCTCTTTCTCCTTTCACCTCCTCCTCCTCCTCTTTCTCCTCTCACCTCCTCTTCCTTTCACCTTTTCTGTCTCTTTCTCCTTTCACCTCTTCCTCCTTTCACCTCTTCCTCCTCCTCCCTTCACCTTTCCCTCCTCCTCCTATTTCTCCTTTCACCTCTTCCTCCTCCTCCTCCTTTTCCTCCTCTCACCTCCTCTTCCTCCTTTCACCTCTTCCTCTTCCTCTCACCTCCTCGTCCTCCACTCACCTCTTTCTCCAGCTGCTCCTCAGGCTCCAGTATGGCGTCTCCCCTGATCAGCCTCAGCCTCTCGATCTGCCTCGAGTGTATGCGGTTGGGCAGCAGGAAGTTCAGTGGGAACGGGGTGTGTTCAGCGTACCAGCGCCGCGTCACGTCTACGTAATTTTTAGCATCGACCCACTGTGTGTAAATCTGAGAGAGAGAGAGAGAGAGAGAGAGAGAGAGAGAGAGAGAGAGAGAGAGAGAGATTATCATTATCAGTGTTTCTTTTTGACTATATTGTCGAATGCATGTACATTTATTTCTATTTATTTATTTCAGTTATTTTCTAATTTGTTCCCACAGTCTGTATCCAAGGAAATCAAATACACCAGCAGCTGAATCACTTTTGTAAAAATAAAACCTAAATGAAAACAACAATAACTAATAAATAATGAACTTATACATTTTATATTTAACTATTAATATGTTTAATAATAACTTTAAATATACATATGATTTAGTTATTTTTTCATTCAGCAACTTTATTGTGTTTCTACAGTTAGTATTCTAGCATAACAATAATACTAATAATAATAATAATAAATAACATTATTTATATATTTAATCATATTTATTCACATTGTTTTTGTTGTTATTTTCATCATTAAGCTAATTTATAGTTTCAGTAGCAGGTATGTCAGCACGCTAACACGCTAATGTGCGAGCATGTAAGAACGACGCATGCTAGCATGCTAACATGTTAACGTATTAGCGTATCAGTTTTACTCTGATCTATGTTTAAAGTTACAAAGCGAA
>CM074973.1:3258186-3276419 GCA_037577455.1 Pangasius macronema
CCTGTAAGATTCAGTCTTGACTCGATCTCAGCTAGTCCTGGTCTTAAACTTGAAAACAAGCCCTGACTTATAAAGAATACTGAATGTATATACTGAATACTGAATACCTGAATGCCCATCTGGCTTCTTAGACACATGAACTACACGGAGTGTCAAAGCTATGACTTTATACCTAATGTAGTATGAAATAAGGAGCTCTATTCGCATTCAGATCCCCTTCAGACACACACAGTGTTGACTACAGGTCACTGGTCATATGTAATGCAGTTACAGGGAGGAACTCAGGGACCTGAAGCTCACATGGCTGCGGTTTGGACAGAAATGTCCTACACACGGAACTTAAAGAACGAGTGCGGACTGATTTAGGATTTAAGATATAGATAGCTTATGATGATGTCTTTCTTGATATAGCTCAGGTCACTTCCTGCTCACAACCAAAATCCACAACAAAATGATTTTTTTTCTAAGACGCCCGAAATACAGAACAATCCGGACAACGGATATTTGTTTTAATCTGTAAATTATTCTCACCAGCACAGTTAAACAATCCACATCGACCGAAGGTAAGCCATAGTCGCCTTTCCAACAGTACAACTCCATGGGAGCAGCCATTTTGGAATGACGCGCAACCTTTCACCCGGAAGCACTCTGATGCCGCTTATATGTTTTTTTCCCCCTTTTCTTTTTCTTTTTCTTTTCTTTTTTTAATATAATGATTTAAGACAAAATCAGTCCAAGAAAACATTTCGGAAACATACGAGAAATATACACTTTTTTTTTTTTTTTTTTTTAAATATGATACTCATCATCAACAACAACATAATAATAATAATAATAATAATAATAATAATAATAATAATAAATTAAGCTATAAGGTCTAAAATAGAATAAGGCCTAAAACTGACTCTATTCTGGTAATATTATTAATTATTTTATAATTAATTATAAAAAATAAAAATTTATTATGTACTGGTATGATAATAAATCATGTTTAATTAGTAAAAAAAAATATTAAAATCAATACATTATTGAAACGTCTGTCTCCTTCTCCTCATCTATAAAAATATGTGTTTTTCTTTTAATATTTTATTAATTAATTAATTTATTTATTTAAATAAAACACAATTATCAACACAATCATTACATCATATACACGTGTTATTTTTAAAATAAAGAAATAAACAAAACATAAATAGATCACTTTAAAAAAATCATTCTTTCCCCTTATGTTTCAGGCATAACGTCACCATAACAGCACGTCACTTCCGGCGCGAATAAAAGCAATTTTTACGCCAATAATACTGAAATGTGCTGTTTCATTCAGACTATTGTCCACTTGTTCATGCTGTCATTCCTCCTCTACAGTTAACCTGAATGCTGGGTTCAGTATTTACTTATAATAATAATAAATTAAAAGCATTAAATGAAACATTGTAGAAAAGAAAGATGTCGGATTTACTGGAATGATGTGATTTCAGGTGTTGTTTCTTTCCCTTTATTTCATTCATCCCTCTTAGTGCTCTGTGTTAGTACTGCACCTGTAACCCCACGAGAGGGAGCACTTCATTCACAAACGTGTCAACAAGAGCTTTAGCACTACAGTACGTCTAAATAATCTGCTATATGTGTCTAAATATCCTGCTGTATACACTCACCGTCCACTTTATTAGGAACACCTGTACATTCATGCAGTTGTCTAATCAGCTGATCATGAGGCAGCAGCGTCGTGCAAACAATCATGAAGATACGGGTGAAGAGCTTCAGATAATGTTCACATCAAACATCAGAAAAAGTGTGATCTCTGTGAGTTTAACCGTGACCTGGTTGTTGGTATCAGATGGGCTGGTTTGAGTATTTCAGAAACTGCTGATCTCCTGGAAATTTCACACACAGCAGTCTCTAGAGTTTATACAGAAAATGTATCTGCATGAAGGTTTGCACTGCGCTGCTGCCTCGTGATCGGCTGATTAGATAGCTGCATGAACGTGCTGGTGTACAGATGTTCCTAATAAAGTGGATGGTGAGTGGCAAATGAGTAATGGCCGAGCGATGCCGCTCACTTAACACTTCATCTGGCCGACATGTCGCTGTGGAACGATGGTGATGAATTCATCCTGCTCGAAAATCAAAAACAGCCAGCCTTGAACAGACGGCATGTTTACAGCTTTGGATTTTTGGACCAAAGCCTAAAAAACTCCATAGACATTTCTTTGGTCTGCTTTATAGATATTGCTAAAAACACATTGGCCCAGAATACAGGAGCCATTCCATCACTTCAGACCCAGCTGGTAGAAAAGGGCTCGCAGGGCTAAGCTCTCCCTCTCATTAGAGGAAATACTCAGTAATAAAACTTGGTTTTGGCATCCACATCATCTTATTTACTGTTTGTGTGTATTTTCGGCAAGAAAAACATCACTACCAATGCCCATGAATAGAAATACATGAAATGGTATGATGCAGGGAAGCTGGGGCTGATTTCTTTCTAGCCAAGACTGTAGATTCACAGCGACGGTTGTGTCAGGTGATGACGCAGCGTGAAACACGGCCTAGATGTGGTGTGCACTGGGTCTAATTTATTCAAAACTGCATCGCCGACACATCCAGAACACATCATCAGCAGTGACTGAGAGATGTGAAATACAGTTGTGCTAACACACATGAAAGAGGTGACTAGTACTCTTACTACTACTACTACCTTCTCCATCACAATGCCTTTGGAAATGAAACTAGAAGTGAATCGGCTAAGCACAGAGTGTCCAGTCAACATACAAATTAAACAGAGAGACAAACAGAACCATACGTTTTGAGTGATTTGAAGGAAAGAGCTGGATAATGGTAAGCACAGCTTGTCATGTTAGCGTGCTTCCTATTCGGAAAAAGAGAGAGTCTGATGTCAGACACGGAAATCCCGAACGGCGCGGCGTTATTCGTCTACAGTAACGCACTGAGAGGTAGTAGACTTTACTCACCCTCCAATTCAATAACTCGCCCTTACTGTTTGTGCTTAAGCATAATGGTCTACATATTTGTCTCAGATTTCCACCAGTGGAGTGCTTTCAGGATTTGAAAAGAAGCGTAACTTTTCAGGAAAGCACAAAGTGAGGTATCGGATCAGCAGAACAGAGATCTGGAACTAGTCCACCTGGACAATCAGACACCCGAGTGGTGATGTGGTGATGTTGTTATGGTTAGATTGTGCACAGATTCCATGTTGCATTGCAATGTAATGCAGCAGAGCGAGCGTTTCAGCAGAGCGAGCGTTTCAGCAGAGCGAGCGGAGTCTGCTGGCGAAAGGACTCAGGCATGTCGACTGGAATTCGCCTGATGGGCAGCAGAGGGCTGTAATAATTACAAACTTCTCCTTTTTACAGCTCGTCCTATTTTAGAGTCCGTACAAATAAACCAGTAGCACTGATTTCCAATAGTGGTGGAAAATTATGTCTCTTCTCGGTGAGACAGATCACTTGACTCGGCTCACTGAAACCACTAACCAGCACCCTGACCACTCGTTTGTCTATTCTTTTCTAACATTTGTGATGTTTTGACCTGTGATAATTCTTTTTTTTTGTGGTCTAACTATGGCTGAAATTGTTTCATGAAAGCCTACTCTACCTTCTAATTAACAAAATAGCGTTATTTTGCAAGGCATTTGCGACAAAATGTGCATACAATAAACATCCGGGCATTAGTGCTATTGCGCTGCTGGGTTTGTGCTTCACTTTTTTCCAGTTACATGCATGTCTACATACAGTACATCTTCATCTTCACTACCGTTTTTTTTTTTTAATAACATAAGCTATACTAGCAGAATAAATGATTTTATACTCTGTGTAGTACGCTTATACATATGATCTAAGGAGTTGATTTTGGAAGCTGGATGTAGTAGAGTATGCAGGGGTAAAACACACTTATTTATGGAGAAGGAAAAAAAGCTTGCTGTTGGACATTTAGTGCATAAATATAGGGTGTAGAAGAAGCCTTTATTTGTCACGTATACATTGCAGCATGGTGAAATTCTTTTCTTCGCATATCCTGGCTTGTTAGGAAGTCAGGGTCAGAGCACAGGGTCAGCCCTGATATGTCACGCCTGGAGTAAGGGAGGGTTAAGAGTCCATCAGTAGCAGCTGGGTGGTGCTGGTGTTTGAACCCCTGACCTTCTGATCAGCAGCTCAGAGCTTTAACCATTGAGCCACAACGCTTGTATCTTATACTGCATCTTTAAGTCCAATAAGGAGTCAGATTCAGCTACAGTGGCGTAGCCAATATATATATATTTATATAATTCACACTTATTATAAGAAGTGAAATGTCTCATCATAAGGGACGTAGTAGTTCAGTGCTTAAGATGTTGGCCTACTGATCGTTAGGTCATGTATAAACGTAAATCTATAGTTGTAACATTAATGCTGTTAATGTAAATGTCTCAGTATTGGACATATATCATACAGCACCCTATAATTTCATGTCTTAGTGTTGGTGAACTTGTATACGCATCATGGTGAGAATATTCAGACAGGTTAAGCTGTATGCAGTAATTATGTGTGATAAATACAACCTTCTTTAAGTTATACCTGAAGTAAAATGTCTCAGTATTGGACATATAATGCTCTGCATATCATACAGCACCCTATGATTTCATGTCTTAGTGATAGTGAACTTGTGTAGGCATCATGGTGGGAATGTCGAGTCGGTTAAGTTGGATGCAGTAATTACACCAGTAATTATGTGTCATGAATACAATCTTCTTTAATTTGAGATTAACATGGTGTACAGTGTCTCAGTATTGGACGTATAGCACACTACATAAGGTGCACTAGTTTTTCTTCAGCACCTCATTCCTCAGAAACTCATAAAGTGTCTAAATAAATAATTTTCAGTTTTAAAAAGTTTCTCTTTCTGTTTGTGGTGCACCATATATACATGTTGCGTATATATAAGTTTTGAGTCATGTCAGGAAAGCACCCTTTGTTCAGAACATTTTTTCTCTCTCTCTCTCTTTCTCTCTCTCTCTCTCTCCTCCTTGTTTCTTTCCTGCAGCTGCCGAACACTCGCTCTTCTGCCGTGGTCCACGAGGTGTTCACGCGCCGCTGCTGAGCGCCGATTGGCTGGACGCGACACAAACAACGCGTCTCAGCCAATGGGAGACGTGTGCACGTGCTAGCCACACGCGGAGCACAGAGCTCGTTCATGAACAAGTGGGAGCCGCGGTGGTAAACAAGCCGCGCTGCGTGTGTGGGTGTGTGCGTGTGAATCAGAGGCTGATGGTGTAGCAGTATAAAAGGCAACGCACACTAGCTCCCAACAAAGCCTTTGCAGAAGTTAGCATGTGCTGTAGGCACGTTAGGATAGCGACTTTAGGGAAACCAGTACACGTTGCTCGGGTATATTGCTTCATGTGAACAGAGTACACGCTTGCGTTTAGGGTTTGGTGTTTAAGCGAAGGGTTTGTGTAGCAACCTTTTGTGCGAGATTTAACACAACACAACGCAAAGATGGTAGCGATGACCAAAAGAGTGAAGATCTTCCAGATCGTGTTCAACGATCCGTCCAAGATTTTTTACTGCAGCGGAGATAAAGTGGCCGGAAAGATTGTGGTGGAGGTGAACGACATGACCCGGGTCTCGGCCATGAGAGTGCTCGGTATCGGCTGCGCTAAAGTGGATTACGCCAAGGGCAAGCAGAGATGTCGGCAAGAAATCGACTACCTGAAGTATGAAGAAGTGGTTCATCTGGACGACCATCCTGCAGGTAAGACGATAACAAAGCAACATCAACCACAACACCACCCAACGCATCCTTCCGTATTCAGTAATAACCTCTAGAAAAGCGCTAGTGTGCGAGAGCTCGTGCGTCGCCATGGCTACCAATGCCAACGCGCACACTTCCATACTAACTAGTACGAGTGCGTTAGCTTGAGCCGCATTCTGGGACGCATACTAGCGTACTAGCGTCCTAAGTAGTGTGAAAGGCGCGTTCTAGTAGATTGCTATGGTGGAAAAAATAGTATACTAGCTATTAGCTAAACTATTAGCAAAACTTGTATATATATTTTAAAACTTTGAGCACCCTTTTAGCTAGGTATGTGGTTGAAATGTTTATTTGGAACACAAATTATTTTTTTTTTCCAGAAATTTCTTTGAAAATTGTTAGTTAGCTTATTAGCTAGAATGAGTGCAAATGGGAGCTAACAGGTTACAAACCTCCTACATAAATCTCCTAACTACTTAAACTCTTACATAAATCACCTAACTGTTTACATTCCTCCTACATAATAATCTCATAAACAAATCTTCTACAACAATTAGGAGTGTTTTGCAGTCATTAACAAAAGTGTCCACCATCTTCTCCACAGATACAGATGGCTCAGTCATCCTCAGGCCTGGAAACAAATACGAATACACCTTTGGCTTTGAGCTTCCACAGCAAGGGTGAGCATCATCATCATCATCATTCACACACTGCTCCGACTTCGGTTCCCATGCACGGATATGCTGCAGGTGTTTGATATGACACAAAAGACATGATGTACTAACTTCCTGTTTCCCGTCCACAGGCAGCTCGTGTCTTCATACGACGGAAAGTTCGGTAGCGTGCAGTACTACGTCAAAGCCTTGATGGAGAGAACGTCTCAGCCCGCACTCGAGTGCAAGAAAACCTTCGATGTGGAAGAGCCGCTGGACGTGAACACGCCAGACTTGCTGGTGAGAAGCATACTTTTTTAAAATCATAATATTAAGTACTACGTTAGTGATATCATACCTATCATGTAGCTTGAAATGCCTAGCTGACTGGTGTCTAACTCTCTCATCTCTGGACGTTTTCAGTCTCCTGCTGGTGGCATGAAGGAGAAGAAGGTCACCTGCATGTTCATCCCTGATGGCCAGGTGTCCCTGAATGCCAAGATTGAAAGGCAAGGCTTCTGTGAAGGAGAAGAAATCTTAATCGATGCCAAGTTTGAGAACACCTGCTCACGCATCGTGGTGCCCAAAGCCGCCATCGTGGCCAAACAGACGTACCAGGCCAACGGGCACACCAAAGTGTTCAGGCAGAAGCTTTCCTCAGTTCGTGGGAATCACATCATCTCAGGGATGTGTGACGCGTGGCTTGGGAAGACCATCCGCGTGCCTAAGATCAAACCTTCCATTCTGGGTTGCAGGATCATCCGCGTGGAGTACGCCCTCATGGTAAGTGTTAGCATTTGATGTAATCTTAAAGCAGAGAAACCAGTACAGTGGAAATGATTGCGTCACCTGCGACTTAGCATGCTAACTAATCATTTCTTGTGTCTTCAGATCTACATGCACATTCCAGGCAGTGAGAAGCTGGTCCTGGAGCTGCCCCTGGTCATCGGCACGGTGCCGTACAGTGGCCTTAGCAGCCGCAGCAACAGCATGAGCAGTCAGGAGAGCACAGCCTCCACCAGCTGGGTGTCTCTGCGCATGCCGTCTTCGTGTCCACCCAGCTACTGCGATGTAACGCGCGATACCCGCCTTGACCAGCCGCTCACACCACTGCTGGACGACTACGACGGAGGGGACAGTCCCATCTTCATGAACAGTCCACAGTTCGCCTTCCCTCCACTTCCACCCTACTCAGAGGTGAGTCTCGACCTGCTACCTGAGAGCGCTAGCATTGCAGGTGTGTTACAGTATTTTCCAAAAACCAACAGTTCTAACACAAGTTTATCACATTTACAGGTGGACGAAGAATGCAACGGCAACGCCCACATGCTTCCAGTGTATTGAGCAGCTTCCAGAACTGATACCTGTCCTAAGCAAGTCAGTCTCCCCTGTTACCCTTCAGGATCCGCTGAAGCTTTCTCGAAGCTGAGGACGAGTTAAAAGCCAGGCAGATGGGGCGAGAGACAGACGCAGAGGGTCCAGCGTCCCGGGTTTTCCATGTCTGTGCTGTCNTCGTGCGAAGCTTTCCGAGCGCGCGCTGTGGTGAACTTTCAGGGACTGAACGAGCGCGCGTTATGGTGTGCGCCGTTTGACTGTTACAAGCCGGCCATCTTTAGCTTGAGATTCCTGCTGAACCGAAGCTTATAGTTACTTTATGACACATTCCCTTAATAATAAAAAAAAAGGGCACAAAGCAACTTCTGAGCTTTTAGTTCCTCAACTGTTCTGAATCATTCTAGAGAAATCCTATGTTGTAGGAGACTTCATTTGAGGAACTCTTTGATTTTATATGGATCAGTGTTTAACGAAGCTGTTTCTTCTGTAATAATGCACTTTCATATGGATGCAGTTTGCTTCCTGACTGCCTGAAGAAACTACTCCTGTATTGCCTTTATTATTATTATTATTATTATTATTTTGTCTTCCACTTTTCTGTTGCTTCCTCCTGTGTGATTTGTACATCACAAAAGCTCCACTGATGCACCGTGTGTTTGAACGTGGGCTTTCCTACTTAGCGGGCCAAGCGACACACCCCGACGCTAAAAGTGCCAAAGTCAGGGTGCTAATGTTATATAGCTGGATCAGGAAATGCACTGTGTTCTTGAACGTTATCAATAATGTCTTTATTTTCGCAATGATTGCCTTTCGTATTGAATCTGACGAGATTGTATGATGTATTGCTTATTTTGTTATTTTGTATTAAAAATTATGTTTTTGTATTCGAACCCTGTGGGTTGGTTTTCAATAAAAGACTAAAAAATCTTACACCTTTTATTTTGCCATGTTCTTTATTTAAAATTCTAGTTTATAATGAGAATATAATTCATATTAATAGACTGATCACACACGATTAAATGAAGGTGTATGGATGAATGTGGAGGAAATATGAACAAGCCAGAAGGGGGAAGGGCAGGGGGAGTGTTTCCTCACTACAGTTCATATTTGTGGAATTTTTTTTAAAGTATTAAAACTTTTTTTTTTTCTTGAGTTTGCAGTGTTAAACCCAAAATGGCAATTTCAAATTAATTTTAATAAACTATTAATAAATAAATTTTAACCTTCTTGCATGTCTAGCTAGTTAGCATGCTTAAAAATTACACCATTTTGCTACATTTGAATTTTTTTTTTTACCGCATCACTACCTTAGCTTTCTACCGTGTATAGCGCTCGCTATTTTGAAATGGTTGAAAACTGAGAGTCTCGAAGAAAGTAGCTTTAGCCACATGGACCTAAATTCTGCTGCAAGTGCATACTCGTGTATGTAAGCAGTGCCAGCGTTGGTCGTAAACCTGACATCCTGTTTAGTTTAGCTAGACTCGCAAGCCAGACTTCTAGCTTTCCACTGGAGAGACTATTAGTTTTCGATACAGGACTCAAAGTCAGATTTCATCACTAATTAAAAGCTCAGAAGTGTTATGAGGCACCGGTATGCAGAATAAATTCTTCGGAAAGAACAGATAACGTGTCTGCAACAGGTACAAATACAGATACGACACTTTGCCAGCACGGATCACAGGGCGAGACGAGAGGTGTACATCAGATCTGTGTGTCAGGACGCAACAAAAACGTTACTTAAATTTGAGGTTTTTAATTTTATGCGGCTCTGCGTGATGCATTTACAGCATCTTTAGTACGTAACTGCCTGGTTAGGGTCTCTGTGCTTTAAATTACGCTACTAGTTTGTTTAAATTTTGGGAAAATGAATTAACTCGGTGTGTTAGAAAATTTCGCTGGTGGGTACAAACAAAACTCCTAAAGCACACTTCGCGGTTAGATGTAACAGATACTGATACGACTATGTGGCGTACTACAGATAATGTTATTGCGTTACACACCTTATATAGAATAAACACATGTAGCCTAGCTAGCTAATATTACGCTTAGCTGTTCACTATATTGAGACTAATTTGACTTTTCCATTTATGTAAATTAGTACATATTCTATGAGACGAAACAATGAAACTGTGAGACTTGAGCACAACACAAACCATTTCTCAAGAAAGGCTGATATCAAAGAACGCTTATTAGCCTTATGTAGCTTGCGTAGCTAAGCCAAGTTCAACTGCAGAAGATTTAGAATTGGAAAGTGTTTTGAACACTTTGCTCCTCGTTGCTTTTCTGCTTTCTCTCTGTCCCTGTTTTCTGGTTGGAAATTAATAATCGAAACGTAATGGACTGAACCAATTACAAGTAGCGTCTCTGAGTGGTAGTGTCCTAGCGGTGGCCTGCTACGTAGTGCATACGTGTGTGTGTGTGTGTGTGTGTGAGAGAGAGAGACCTGTCAGGGAGCATCCCAACTTCCCGATGAAAATGTCAGAACATTCCCAGCACTTCCGTGTCATTTGGGGAATATCTGAATATCCACATAATGATACTGATATACAGTACTAAGGTCATGGTTGCTCTTAATACTGAAGATGGGTTTAAAATACCTACCGAATGCTACAGTAATGACTTGTCGTGTTAATATGAGCTGGACATGATGACTGAAGGAGCAGTGTTCTTCATTTTCAGCCTCCACTGTTTATGAGTTTTATGATTATGTGCATTATGTACTTTCTTATTTAAAAACCCCAGCAACTGCTTCAGTTCTGTACCTGATCCACTCACTCACACACACACACACACACTCACACACACACACACACACACACACACACACACACACACACACACACACACTGTATGGTAGGTGTAGCTGATAAAAGAGGCAATAACGATAGAACGATTGAGTAAAATGTCATCGCTAACTGTGTGTAGGGACGTAAGAGATGGTGTGTTCATGTGTGAGATGACGCTAAAATGGGCTTATGGATATGTACTTTGTACTTTCAGATGGGCCTCCATGTGCTTGCTCCAAGTGTTTGGAGGCGTGTGTGTGTGTGTGTGTGTGTGTGTGTGTGTGTGTGTGTGTGTGAGAACGTGCTTTCCTGCAGCAGCAAGAACTGAGATAAGCCTGACTTTGTTTATCTCACATTTTCACATTTCGCCTTTTGAAAACACTGAAAAATGTTATAGTAGCAATTAAAACTACAGAAGAATTATAACCAAATACAAGTCATTTTATTTTAATTTTTAATTCACATGCCACTGGCGAGTCATTTTGCTTGTTTTTTGAATTTAGTTTCGGAAAGAAGCAAAACTATCTGCTGATCTTATTAGCAAACATGTAGCGCAACAAGATTGATGTTAAATATAAGTGTGTAAAAAATCTACGAAGGTCGTATTCATATGATTAGTGAGTAATCAATTATTCACTAGCTGTACTCATATCCATACAGGGCTCATAAATAATGCCATGACAATGATATCTAATCTTGCAGCTACTGTTTATGACCTGTCATGTGACTGGGAAACATTGCCAGAGCCATTGTGGTCATTGAAATAAAAATGATTTTGGCTCGGTTGCTCTGTCACACCCCTCATAATGTGTACCGGTGTCTTAAATTTCATTTCTTTAAGTTTAACACTCGGGTTATTTGTCTGGGTGGATGCAGAAGCACCTGCGGTACCTAAAAGAGCAACTTTGGAAACATCTTGTCCTTTTTTTCTGAGCAGTGACTTGTTTCAAAAAACAAAAAACATCTCCAATGTTTCAAAAAACATCTCCAATCCGTGAGAGACGTGTGAAGAAAAAAGGAGGCAAAGCTGGGTGATAAAAAGAACTGCCCAGTCACCTGACCTTCAATCCCATAGAGAGAGAGAGAGAGAGAGAGAGAGAGAGAGAGAGAGGAGTCCAAGAAGCTCCTGTAAAAGGCAATAAGAAAGGGGTTTTACCCATGTGGTTTAACTTAGAAGAATAACTTTATATATATATATATATTTATACACACACACACACACACACACACACACACACATATACATATATATATAGGACAATATATATTATATCGTCACAAGTATGAGATATTTTTTGTCCTCAAGACAAACCTGTGTATTCTTTAAAGAAACAATTCACTAAATAAATAAATAAATAAATAAATAAATAAATAAATAAATAAAAGTAAACGCATGCTATGCTGAATGCAATCAGACATGACATTTTTGGCGTGTGAAATTTGCTTCATTAGTTACGTGCTCGTACGATGCTCGTGTATCTTCAGTACAAGCAAAGCACAGAGCTACAGGTTCAGCTGTCCCAAAGAAAAGAAAAGAAAAGAGTGGATCTTTAATATCTTTAATGTCTCTGTACTTTCTCGTAGAGAGCAAAGAGCTGAAATGGAAAGAAAAACTCGAGAATGTCTCTTCGAAAGTTAAAAGCTTCAGTAAAAAGAAAAGTTTTTTCTATTTTCAGTAAAGTCAGACGATGTACTTGGATCTGCCAAGATAATAATTCTCATGTAGCTCTGCAGCTAAGAACAGACCGAGCTCTCGGTTGTACTCAAGCCTGCGACAAAACAACAACACCCGGACCAACATCTGAGCTCAAAGTGCAGACTGAGGTGCATATTTACCCCGTCCACTCCGTTCCCACCAGGAGCTGATGGACACAAAGCAGGAACACACCCTGGATGGGATTCCAGTCCATCACAAAGCCCCATGTTTACTTTTTCTTTCTTTCTCGTTTTAATACAGTTCATCAAATATCTTCAATTAAATAAGGAAAAACAATTAAAGAAGAGTTCTGTCAAATCCCTAAATCTTTGGAGGTAAACATTGTTTATCGTCCATTTATCTGAGATTCTCTAATGTATTAGTAATTTATTAAAGTGTACTTCTTTGGAATCGACTGTAAGACCAGTAAACGTGTCTAATTAGAGTGATCCAGATCAGCATTGTCTAGATACAGCTAGATTTTCTGCCCAATAAAATAAAACCTCAAACATTTCTCAGTTACACCTGCTTCCTCCACAGATTGTTTAATTCTCTAATTAGAGCTGTTACTGTACACTTTTAAATAAAGTATCTGATATTTGAATAGCTGGATTTTGTTAATAACATTATTAATACAGAGTATTAAAAACGTTCGACTGGGAGTGTGTTTATTTAAAATGGAAACGTGAGTGCTGATCACACTGATCATGGGTTTCGCTCGATTCAGTTTGTTCATGCTGTCTGATTAACCCTCATACATTCCTGTATGTTTATTATATTGAAGCGTTTATGAATGAATTTGGTTCAGGCTCTGTCGAAAAAAAAACGACATTGTCTCCATTTTCTAGTTTTTGTCCTGAGGCTGCGGACATGTGGAATATTTATAGCACAAACATGTGGAGGCCATAAACGTAAAGCCTGCAGTATCGTGCACACTGTCACGTCCACTGATCATTGACCCCTGACCCCCTGAAGTCTTTAAATACAGAAATACCTCTTAACAAGCCTACGCAGCGGGGGTGTAGGGCCAACGCCAGGCGAGCTGTTAGCACAGAGTCTCTTCTTTGTGACTTTAGGAATAGGATAAATAACTTGACCTCTGATCACAGTGCTACATTCACTTCTTCACAAGTCTAAATACACTGATTTACATTTACACTTAAGGCAGAATATAATGCTGATTAAAAAAAAAGCTGGTTAACAGCAAATAGTGTGATGTAAATGCCAAAAAACAAAATATGGATCTGTTTGTATCTTAAGGCAGGAGGTTTGATAGTGCATTTATATCAGCCGTGCCGGGATTTTACAGAATGATGTGCACTAGCTTGGAAATGTTTAATCTTTGTTATATTATTCTTCCATTCTTCCATAAACTGCTCTGACTCCAGTTAGACCATTTTATTTATTAATTTTTTTAGGTAGCCTAAGATACCTGTTTGTTTCAGCCTCCAAAAAAATTGGAAATATCACAATATCTTAGAGCTTTTTTTTTTTATTATTTTTATTTTTATTAAATGAACTTTACTTTCATATTTCTTAAAAATGACTCCGTGAACTGGCTTCATTTTATGAGATGGCTTATTGAAAGCTAGCTTTTAATCAGCCTTTAAACTGAAGTTATGTTACGTCTTTGAGACAGATTGTAGTCATGCGGTCAACAGATGAACAATAGAGTAGAGAAGCTCGTCTTTTTTATCTAGCAGTTTCATATTACAGAACTGAAGTGCATAATGTACATTCTGTACATCATACACTACTTACATAAAAAAAAATATATATATATATATTCTTCACTGAACGAAGTTCTGCAAAACAAACATGCTATTCTGGGACAATGATGTCACATACAATAATTCATAATAAAGTGTGCATATAACAGTAATAATTTTAGTACTAATATGTTTTATTTTATTTATATTGCACCTTTTCACAGATCCGAGGTCGTTTTACATTAAAAAATATACAAAATAAAATAGTATACAAGTCAAATGTATATGAAAACACCTGTAGTGCCTATATCTGAACTAAAATAGACAAGTGGCAGCTTTTTTCCTTCCCATAAAACCCTGCATGTGTGTGCCAAAAACCAAAAAACATGTGTGTGCCAAAAACCAAAAAACATGTGTGTGCCAAACCCTTCAGAAGCTAGTGACGTCCGGACCTCGATGTCCTCATAGCTAGCTACAGCCATGCCTGCTTGAACACTATAAGTGGCATAGGCTACTGTGTCAACTATTAATTATTAAAGTAGCATGAGAGTTAACACAACTGAATTTGTCTTTCTGCAAAACCGAGTCTGCTTGTTGTCTTGTTTTGATCACAAACACACCCCACTTGCCCCTTCTTGATATGGAGAATGATTTCAGGCATGTGGTGTGTTCAGAAGCTATGAAACAACAAGTGGTGATCATCAGGCAGCCTGAGCTGGTATTAAAGATTTGACGTCAGCTTGTTGCTTCAAGGCCTTACAGCTACATATTTAGCCTCAGGCTACTGATATCACTACCACACCCACATCTTGTGGGTGGTTACTTCAGTGAATATTTTCCTCTCAACCTGACACTAAGCTGTTTTATAGTGTTAATCTGTTCCTCAGGCTCAAGTCAGCATTATCTCACACACTGTTCCCAGGATTTCATTTGTGTATTTGGTCAAGCATCGGTCATGGTCTTATAAAACATTCTTGTTGATATCTCGTGGTTTCTCCATGGACATGTTCATGGTCTTTCTTTCTCTGTTATTGTGAATATCTGCCGCTCTGTACTGATTAGATCTGCAGCTGTTCTTGTATTGTTTGTGCATCTCCATCTTACGCCATGGCCTTGCTGAAGAAAATCCCTGCTTGAACTTTCGTTTTTGTCTCCATGGAGGGTCTGAGGGCGTGAGTGTCGAATGGCTTTAAATCCTGTTCAGACATGCTACTGACGCTGGGCTTCACATGGAAACTTGACTTGACACGTGTGTGTTCAGTTAAACTAGTTTTATATACTGTTCTTCCAGTTTTATCCAGTCAGAAAAAAAACGTTTCCTGTTTTTTTTTTTTTGTGATGGTTGTTTGTTCTAGCTAAAAGCAAAAACTCTATAGTGTTGGGTTCAACATAACATTTTTAAGGTTCCCTCAAATGCACAAACCAACCACAACCATATATATATATATATATAGCTGTGCTAAGGTGCAAGAAGTACAGTATATTGGGTTGCAGTTCTATGTTATAGCCATGATTTGTGCATTTATTTAGCATGTCGTTGGCTGCTACACCACTCCCCCTTTCAGTAGGCTCCTTACTCTATTCATTGATATCTGAAACTGAGTTGAAAGTATTTCACACGCTTATGTAACCTGATAAATATTCTCTCAGATAGGCTCTCATGTTTCTGACCCCTCTATTAACTTTGGTATCATGAGATGCAGCATGTTTACGGTTCAGCATTCCGGTTAATCATATGTGCAGCGTTTCTTGGAAAACGACCATGCAGTGTTTACCATCACAGAGTCTGTCTGATGACTGGAGGAGGAGATGGGCGTAGCTCAGAGTCTCCCACTCAGACTCCCACTCATGGCACAGACTTCCTGCTTTAAATTCATCTGATTCAACACATCGGCTTATTAACACACCGTTTGTGAGGGTGAAATCGGGGTTAGGCCGTGCAGTAATTTGTACACAGCATAATTTAGTACTGCATAGCAGACGTGCAAGAACACATGGAAGTCTGTTTAAGACTGGAGACGGAGCTGAGTCTCCTTACAGCTGGACACAAGCTGAAAAAATGTTACACAAAACACAAATATCACAATATAAACTCAAATATCACAAAAGTTCATTATGTGTATTTATTTCTTTAGAAAGATTGCGCCNTGTCTGTCAAGTCTGACTCATGAACACACCCTTTCTGAGGATTAAACATGTGTGTCTGTGTCAGTGTAGGTCACTGTGTATACAGGGAGTGTTAGTGAGTGTTTGATGTGTTATATTTCCCAATAATTTCATTTTCAATTGCTCTGCACATTTGATTCGACTGAATCACTCAGACACCATTCAGCTGGGTGTGTAACAGCAGGATGGAATTTAATCTTTACACTTTTATTACTGACATGAACAGAAAACATCAAACATATCAAACAACTTAGAGACTATCTATACTCACAGACTCATAGGTTGATGTTTAACCTAAAGTGCTTTTGACTTGGACTGTAACATTCACTTTAGCCTCTACTTTTTCTCTGCATTTTGATCCATTATTTTTCCCCATCAACAAGCATCTCAGTTTCTGCTGCTAAAAAACATCCCTGCAGCATGATGCTCCCACCACCATGTTTCACTGTAGGGAAGGAACAGACGGTGAGGTGAGGTGAGGTGAGGAGTGATACCTGGTAACATATGGTTCAAGCTTCATGTCATCTGACCATCAGAATTTTAATTCTCATGGCTCGATAGTCCTTTGGAAAACTCCAAGTAAGCCATTTTGTACTTTTTACTGAAGAGTGGTGGAGACGTGGTTCTCCTTTCTTCTGGTTCTGGTCCTGCAGGGTTGGATGTGATCTCACTGCATGTCTGGAGACAGCCTTAAACCTAAAAACTTGGTAAAAATGAATGTACACAAGGGCTTTTCCTCTAAAACCCAACCCAATTTCCAATCTGTGCATTTATATACAATGTCTTGAGTGAGTTAATCTTTACAATGGATGTTTAACTGAATCATTTTGTTTTTACTGCATGTAATTTGTTCACATACTGATACATATGGAACCGGTGTATTATTTGGCCACTTTCAGCCATTCTGACTTTCCATGGTATGCTTGTTGGAGATTGGACAATGTTGATAAATTCATCTTTTTCAAGTTCTTCCACTAATTTGCACTCCGCATTCACAGCGCATTGGATTAGCTTAGAAATGTAAAAACTGAGTTTTGCTCACTACATTCCCACTCCAGCTTAAACCAATCTTTCTCATTCACATCTCCAAAGTCCTTATTGTAAAGTCTTTCCAATCAGCGGCCATCTTGGCAACACTCATGTGCAGATATTTTCAGTCATAAAAGACCACTTGAATATTGAGAGGCCCATATACCAGAAATGGATCATCAAGCAAATCCAAGCGGTTGGCTTGAATCATTCCTCAGACCAATCCTATGGTGCATGTGGTGTGACTCTTTTTCAGTTCCCCTCTCACAACTTTAGTTCCTACCTGCAGTTAGATCCCATTTGCTGTTTGACGCACAAAAATGGAAGAAAAAAATATATCTGTGGTTTCATTTTAACCCGTCACCAAGTGTCATATATCTGCACAGGCATCAGTTTAAGAATCTGATACACCAGGCGTTATTAGGCCATGCCTTTACCAACAAGGTGGTTGGCGCTTTTTTTGTGTAAGGGCAGGACCACCATGTTGAGGGTTACGCACTCTCCCACGCATATTTTAAGCAGTGGTCTGTCTTCTCATACAGTCACTAGCAACTCCAGATGTCCAGAGAGACTTGTGAGAGAATTGGTCACCTCCCTGATTAAAGCCCTTCTCCTTGTTTGTTCTAAAAGGATCCCTGTGGATCTGGACTTCCTGTATTTTAGATGGATGGATGCCACTGTAAAAGTAGACATTATATTATTAGCAAAAACAGTGAGCCTTATGCATTTTATTGTGTATAATTAAAAATCCCACTACTGCTGAAAGCAGCGTTGAGTTTCCCAACTCAGTTTCCACCTCAGTGGATTCATGCTACATGAGCTGGTATGTTTTATACAGTTGTGCCAGGATTCTTTTCATTTAGTCATTAGTTTCATTTAGTCATTAGTCATTTAATCATAGTTTGTGACCTCTCGACCTCTTTCCCTTGTATTGTCTCCAGTGCCATTTCATTATTTACTTATACTATTCTTAGCGCCATTAAGCCAGGCACATGAACTCTGGACACATGAACTCTGTTTAGCATGCAATCCATACACACATGAATCATATTACACTGAATCAGTGACATTTAAAGTTATACAGAGAAGACAAACAACTTTGTCAAACGTG
>CM074973.1:3313985-3324728 GCA_037577455.1 Pangasius macronema
GTTTTACGCCGGATGCCCTTCCTGACGCAACCCTCTCTATTTATCCGGGCTTGGGACCGGCACAGAAGTCACTGGACCTGGACCCCCATGGCTAGATTCAATAAACAACAAAAACAACCATTAATTAAATACAATCAGTTCACAGTTCAAATCTGTGTGTCCATTTCAATAGGACAGTCTATGAATTTGCAAGAACCAATCTCCGATTTGAAAATAAACCATCCGTGTCCTGTGTAATGAAATGCATGATCATGAAATGCAACGGCTCAGGCCTACCGTCCTGATGAACAAAACGACAAGCAGCAACACGAATGTTGAGGGAAAGTTTCTCATCAATTCACTCCTTTTCCAGCGCTTTTGCTTTCCTCCGTCCGAGGAAAACTCTAAAAACGTTTTAGAACTGTTCGAAACTCGTGGGTGGCTCGCCATCTTGATCCATCTGATGATGAACTCCATGTCATCGCCGTTTTCACGTCAAGAACGATGAAACATCTCTCTTAACACAAAAAACTTTTTTTATTCGAAAAAGTTTGAATAAAATAAACGTTTTACCAAACATTCCATTTAGTTCAACTCAAAGTTTTTCTTATTTTATCTCAAAATATCTCCGTCGATCTGTCCGTGCTTGCTCATCTTTTCATGCTCTGGTCTCAATCTTTTTTTTTTTTTTTTATCACGCTGCTCACGTTAATTTCACCTAATTGGTCAACAGTGCGATCCTCACGTTTTTCTTTAAGACAACACTCCATATATCACATGCACTGTTACAGTCAGAGAAAATGAACATAAATAGCATAAATTACAGAAAAATGAACAAGTACAAATAGCAAAGAACTTCATTTTAATCAACTTTTGTGTTTTTAGTAACCCCAATATAGTTTACTATTTATTTATCTATATATTTCTTTTTCCTAGAGGTTACACAAGTACACAAAATAATTACCTCAAGTATCACAATATGAACTCAAATAGCACACATTTATCCATGTGTGAACATCAAGTAGCAGAACTGATGACACACCAGTCAGAATGTTAGGATAATATAAATAGGAGCATAGATTATGTGCTTTGGACAATGAATCCTAGTGGTGGGAGACAAAGAGGAAGGGGATGGGAAAAGAAAAATGAAGCAGATGGGGTCAAAGGACATTTGTTCCTGATGAAATACAAAGCACTAGTTGACCATGTTCTTGTGCATGGAATGAGCATAAGGGAAGCTGGCCTACAGGGTTTTTATCCTACATACAGTTACAGTATAATGACAGAAAAGTACAGTACAGAACAACTTCAGATGAGATAACTTTCACTATTCTATGTACAGTAAATACTGTAGCACATGTTGTACATCCGCAAAAACTCGTAACTGTTGAACTGATTTGTAGCCAAGTGCTTTTTACATGTACTATATTTTTGCAGAACTGAGAGATGACTGTTTAGGGGAGGTAGAGAAAGTATTTTGTCAGAAGACTACTGTAAGAAACTGCTCTACTATATGACAAATAAGGCCATTATCAATAATGTAATGCAATTTGGCAGATGATGCTGAATGAATGAATGAATGAATGAATGAATGAATGAATGAATGAATGAGTGAACTCATCTACTGCAAGTGTCACGGTTCATGGGTTCATCGGTTCATCGGCCGCTTCTGGCCGTTCTGTGTACTACCGTTGATTATTCACTAGTTACAGCTGCTACTCATTTACTGGTCTATTTAAGCCTCAGTGTTTGTCTTGTCTTTGTCAGATCGTTGTTTCATGTCTGTGTTCTGTGCAGCACCTGTCGTTAGCTCTGCTTCCCGGTTCCCTGCTCTCTGGTGGATTACTGTCGTCATTTGTGGATTATTGGACTGTTCTTTATCCGTTGCAGCCGAGCGCTACTGAGGAAGCCTACCATCACTGCACCCACGACTTTCTGTCCACGGTACTCTGTTTTTGTTCACTCTACAGCTCTAATTAAAGGATCATTTGAACTCGCACTTGAATCCGTCTCGTATTCCATGACAGAATGATCTGACCTTACTATGGATTCAGCGAGTGCCTCCAATGTTTCCTGTCTAACACGGCCGTGCATTTAGACACACAAGAGGAGCAGATGGTCGCTACGGGTCATGCAGTGCAAGCCTTGGTAGCGCAGATATCTGAGCTTACTGCCCAGTTTCAACATCTGAGAGCCGAGCCAGTGACCTCACCCACTGCGCCAGCTCCCCAGCGGTCGCTCCCTCAATCACCGCTCACAACGCAACACGAGCCACGCCTACCACCTCCCACCTCATACTCTGGTGAGCCGCAGCTCTGCTGAGCCTTTTTACCAGGTGCTCGTTGTTTTTGTCTCTCCAACCCCAGACTTTTCCTACCGAGCGGTCTAAGGTGGCTCTGGTGTTGACATTGCTGTCTGGGAAGGCAGCTGTGTGGGGGACAGCAGAGTGGGAGAACCAACATCCGTGCTGTTCCTCATTCCAAGCACTCAAGGCGCTCTCACATTATTCCATTGAATTCCGCACCCTGGCAGCTGAGTGCAATCAGAACGAGGAAGCGCAGTGGAATATGTTCCTGCATGGTCTGGCGGATCGCATTCAGAAGGACTTTATGCTGGAACTTCCAACGACCCTGGATGGGTTTATTGCTCTTGCTATTCGGGTGGACGCGTGCTTACAGCAGCAAGAACAACAAGTGTTACGATGCACGGTTCCAGTTTCTACGGATCTCCCTGCCCCTTTCTCCAATGATGCGGTCAGCCCAGCACACGATCTGGAACCCATGCAGGTGGGCAGAACTCGGTTATCCTGGGAGGAGAAGGATCATCGTCAGTCAAGAGGTTTATGTTTGTACTGTGGAGTGGCAGGACATTTTGCCTCTGTCTGTCCCGTTAAAGCCAATGCCCGACAGTAGATCGGAGGTTACTGTCGGGTGGCATGTCTGTGGATAAAACCTCTTCCACCACTCTCCTCCCGGTTCGGCTGCAATGGGGGAACGGTCTTCGTTCCTGTCAAGCCCTCGTGGAATCTGTAGCTGAAGGTAATTTCATGGTAATTTCATGGTAATTTCACTATCAGTTAGCTCACCAACTTCACCTTCCAGTGTCGATTCTTAACCGGCCCATTTCTGTCAGTGCTCTCAATAGCCAAACTCTCTCTACTATCACTCACACCACCAGTCTCTTAACTCTCATCATGTCGGGGAATCACTCTGCTTCCTATTAATTGACTCTCCACTCGCTCCAGTTGTCCTTGGTCACCCCTGGCTCACACTCCATAATCCTCACATTGATTGGCACTCCAATACTGTTTTATCTTGGAGTGAACATTGTTATGCTGTTTGTCTTGTGTCTGCTTGTTCATCTGTGTTTAGTTCTGTTTTCCAGAAGGAGCCGGTGGATCTGTCTAATGTGCCTAAAGAGTACAGGGACCTGAAGGAAGTGTTCAGTACGTCTTGGGCTGCTTCTCTCCCTCCGCACTGTCCCTATGACTGTGCTTTAGATATATGATAGGTAAGTCTCCACCTAAAGGCAAGCTTTACTCGCTCTCTGCTCCAGAGAGGGAGGCCATGGAGAAATATATTTCTGATTCTTTGGCAGCCGGGCTCATCCATCATTCCTCTTCCCCTGCAGGTGCCGGGTTCTTTTTGGTGGAGAAAAAGGACGGATCTCTGCGGCCTTGTATTGCTCATCGGGGGTTGAAAAGCATCCCGGTAAGGAATACTTATCCCTTGCCGCTGATGTCTTCAGCTTTCAAGCGGCTGCGGGGGGAATTTTTCTTCACCAAATTGGACCTGTGCAACGCTTATCATTTGGTTCGTATAAGGGAGGGGGATGAGTGGAAAACCACCTTTAATACCCCCAGGGGGCACTTTGAATATCTGGTTATGCCATTCGGCCTATCCAAAGCACCGGCGGTTTTCCAAGCACTGGTCAATTATGTGCTGAGAGACATGGTTGATCAGTTCATATATGTCTACCTGGATGACATATTGATTTCTTCTTCCTCTCTCCAGGAACATGTTTAGCACGTCAGGCGCATGCTCCTGAGGCTGCTTTTCGTTAAGGCGGAGAAATGCGTTTTTCATGCACAGTCAGTCCCGATTTTGGGGTTCATCGTTTCATCCGAGGGGGTGCGCATGGATCCCGACAAGATTAAGGCTGTGGTGAACTGGCCAACCCCTGACTCCCACAAGGCCCTGCAGAGGTTTCTGGAGTTCGCCATTTTTTACCGGCATTTTATTTGCAACTTCAGCCAACTAGCCACCCCTCTAACCGCCTTGACCTCCACCAAGACTGCATTCAGGTGGTCTAGTGCAGCTCACGCTGCATTTACCAACCTCAAGAGCTGCTTTGTTTCAGCTCCTATTCTCATTGCCCCTTATCCTTCATGTCAGTTTGTGGTGGAGGTCGACGTTTCAGAGGTGGGGGTTGGTGTAGTTCTATCCCAATGTTCCTCCGTGGACGATAAGGTGCATGCTTGCGTGTTTTTTTCTCATCGTTTGTCTCTCGTCGAACAGAACTATGACATTGGTAATAGAGAGTTGTTGGCGATTACATTAGCCTTGGAGGAGTGGCGTCATTGGTCGGAGGGCTTGGGGGTGCCTTTTATCATCTGGACTGATCACAAGAACCTTGAATACATCAGGTCGGCTAAACGTCTCAACTCCAGACAGGCTCAGTGGGCTCTTTTTTTCGGTTGCTTCGCTTTTTCCATCTCATACCGCCCGGGCTCCAAAAGCATCAAGCCTGACGGCTTGTCCCACGTTTTTCGATCATTCCAATCGGCAGACCACTCCCAAGTTTATTTTACCCGAGAGACTTGTTGTCTCCACTATCACTTCGGAGATTGAGTCTAAGGTCCGCACGGCCTTACAAGGGGTAACACCTCTGTCCGGATGCCCACTGGGTCGATTATTTGTGCTGGATGGTTTAAGGTCAGATGTCATCCGCTGGGGCCACTGTTCTAAAGTCGCTTGTCATCCAGGGATTATTCATACCACTTTTTTGGTCAAACAATTGTTCTGGTGGCCATTGATGGCTCGTGACATTCAGGATTTTGTTTTGGCCTGCTCGGTCTGTTCTAGTTGCAAGACTTCCAATCGTCCCCCAGAGGGTCTCCTTCAACCATCGTCCGTCTCTTCGAGACCCTGGTCCCACATAGCACTACATTTCGTTTCCACCCTACCTCCGTTCCAGGGTAACACGGTTGTTTTGTCCATGGTGGACCGGTTCTCGAAGGCGGCCCATTTTATTCCCCTGCCCAAATTACCTTCAGCCAGGGAGACAGTGGTTACTGTCACTGATCACGTCTTTCGCATTCATGGCCCCCCGACAGATGTGGTTTCTGACAGGGGTCCCCAGTTTGTTCCCAAATTTTGGTGAGAATTTTGTCAGCTACTGGGGGCGAGTGTTAGCTTTTCTTCTGGTTTCCATCCTCAGAGCAACAGGCAGACCGAGCGGGCCAACCAGGATCTTAAGTGGGTGTTGCGATGTTTGGTTTCGCAGAGCCCATCCTCTTGGAGTCAACAACTCTCTTGCGTGGAGTATGCACACAATTCATTACCAGTGTCGTCCACGGGCCTCTCTCCGTTTGAGTGTAGCATAGGGTACCAGCCACCCAATTTCCGGGTCTGGAATCCGAAGTCGCGGTCCCCTCTGCCGTTTGTCCAGAAGTGCCATCGCACCTGGAGAACTGTTTGTCAGACACTTCTCCGGGTGGGTGCACGCACCAAGGCTCAGGCTGATCGCCACCAGTCGAAGCCTCCCGTCTACGTTGTCGGTCAAAAAGTGTGGATTTCTAGTAAGAATATTCCACTCCGCTCCTTGTCTAGTAAGATGGCTCCTAAATTCATTGGCCCATTCACTGTCACTAAGATTCTTAGCCTAGTGGCAGTCTGCCTCAAACTTTCTCCAGCGTACAGGAGAATCCATCTCGTTTTTCACATATCCAAATTGAAACCCGTTTTTCACTCTCCTATTAATCCACTCTTCTATTACTCCTCCCACCCCACCCCCGCCGCATCTCGTAGATGGGGAACCTGCTTATTCGGTTAACCACATTCTGGACTCGAAAAGGAGGGGACGCGGATTCCAGTATCTGGTGGACTAGGAAAGTTACGGTCCGGAGGAGAGAAGTTGGGTTCCCGCCAGGGACATATTGGATCACTCCCTTATCGATGATTACAATTGATGGGTAAGCTCTCCTGGGAGTACCCCAAGGAGGAGGGGTACTGTCACGGTTCACTATCACTGCACCCACGACTTTCTGTTCACAGTACTCTGTTTTTGTTCACTCTACAGCTCTAATTAAAGGATCATTTGAACTCGCACTTGAATCCATCTCGTATTCCATGACAGCAAGATCTCTTTACAGTGATGTAATGAAAATGAACTTGTCTTAAAGTTTATTGTTGAATTTCACTGTATCTGCATCTGTATGTTGTATTCTGTATTAGACATTGACTTGAAAAATGATTCCTGTTTCCCAAAAGGAGTTTTTTGTAACAGTGTTTTGAATTTATCACACTAGTGTTCTCTATGCAGGAAAGGAGTCTGTGTATTTGTCAGGTTTGTGTGTTATCTGAGACCAAAGTGTGATTGTGACAAAAGAGAATAAGTTTTTGATGTAAATAATTGATTTTAACCTGGAAGTTTGAGTTTTGTGCAAGTTGATGTGTAGTTTTTGTGTTTATAGTTGTGAGGGAATGGTGAATTGTTTCATGAATTGTGTGTTAGCAATCGAGAAAAATTGTAATATATAAATCTAGACACAAGCTAAAAAAATGTTTTTTTAGCTTGTTTGTTTTTATCTGGACCTGGACACAAGTGTGAAGCTGTTATGTCTCAGAAAGCATGCTAGTGACCTGGACATTAAAAAAAACAAGAAAAAGTAAAAGTTTTTTCTACCTTGTAGCCATCAGGGAAGAAAAATATTGACTCAAAAAGTTACTTCTATAAATGTAACTAAGTAATTAAAAGTAATAAGCGGTTTCCAAGTATACCCTCTTCTTGATGCAGGACCAATTCAGTGGGTAATTAATATATTGTTTTTATATTTGAATAAATATGTATCAATTCAATCTAGAAAAAAACATGAACCCTAGACATAAATAACAGTTTTACTGTTCAGTTCAGGACTATTACTAACACAAATATCACAATATAAACTCAAATATCACAAAAGTTCATTATGTGTATTTATTTCTTTAGAAAGATTGCGCCATTCTTATTTTTGTCTATCAAGTCTGACTCATGAACACACCCTTCCTGAGGATTACAGTTTTTCTCGATTGCTAAAACACTATAACCAGGCTTTTGAACTAAAATTTCAAAACCATAACGGCATTTATCAAAAAGCACACCCAGTTCCCTAAACTCTAAACACTACTCCCCTGTTTTGACACTAGTCAGATTTGTTGAGCTGTTACTGCAGAACTCTACACACAAATCCCTTAATTTCTTATTGTGTACACCATGTGGTCATTTTGAAAGCACTAGCATACAATACTGTTCACTCAGTCAGCACAGACCCCAAAGACCCAGACAACGCTGACAACAGAAAAAAAGAGGAGACTATGAATAAAGGTGATTCAATGAAACAGAAACCTAGCCAGTGGGATCCTCCAGTCTCCTTGGATCACCTGAGTGGAACACACAAGGAGATTGTGAGAAGGCTGTTAAGGGAGGAATGTCATGCATTCGAATTTGATGAAGATGATGTTGGCTGTATTCCTTCATTGGACCTGCACATTACACTTCACGACACCACTCTTGTGAAAAAGACATATGTGTCGGTCCCAAAACCATTACATCAAGAAGTGAAAGAGTACTTACAAGACTTACTGAACCGGGGATGGATTGGAAAGTCAAGGTCACCCTATGCTTCACCAATGGTCTGTGTAAGAAAGAAAGATGGGACATTGAGACTGTGCTGTGATTACAGGGAATTGTACAGAAAATCAGTACCTGATTGACATCCAATTCCAAGAATTCAAGACATGCTGGACTCTTTAATCGGTAGTTCCTGAACGAGGAGAGTAGACCCTTGACTGCCTTTGTAACCCCGTGGGGTTTATACCATTGGGTGCGGATATCCTTCGGCCTCAGTTCGGCACCAGCCGAATTTCAATGGAGCATGGAGTAGTGGCAGGTCTTAGGGATGTTGTTTGTCAACCCTACATAGACGATAATCTAGTCCATAGATTTGAAGACCATGTCAATCACCTACGAGCTGTTTTACAGAGATGTCAGCAGCATGGTGTAAAGCTCAGTCCTTGTAAATATGAGATCTTTAAGAAGAAGGCAAGATTCCTTGGATGCTTAGTGTCAGGAGAGGGATATACTATGGATCCTGCTGAAGTGGCTCTCGTGCAGGCCTTGAAAGATCGAATTCCTGCTACTGTTGGTGATTTGAGGAAGCTGCTTGGATTCATCTCATACTACCGGGCATATATAGCTGATTTTTCCAGACTGGCGAAACCCCTTTACCAGCTATTGTCTTCACTTCCCGAGAAAGCATCACCTGTGGAGAAAAGAGTAAGAGGAAAAGGTATCAGTGGACGATGCAAAGGTGGTCTTCCATCAAACATACCGATACAGTGGACTCGAAGCCATCAAGAGACATTGAACTTTCTCATTGACAAACTGACCACCCCACCAATATTGGGCTAGCCAGATCTGACCCAACCGTACATTCTGCACTGTGACACATCACAAGAGGGGCTGGGAGCTGTGTTGTACCAGAGGCAGAACAGTAAATTGGTGGTGATTGGATATGCCTCCAGAACTCTAACTACACCTGAGAAGAATTACCACCTGCACACAGGGAAGTTAGAATTCTTAGCATTAAAATGGGCAATTTGTGACCGTTTTCGAGACTACGTTTATCATGCTCCACAATTTACAGTGTATACTGATAATAATCCTTTGACTTATGTTCTCTCCACAGCCAAGCTAAACTCCACAGGCCATAGATGGGTGGCTCAGCTGGCAGATTTCAACTTCTCCATAAAGTACCGTCCTGGCAAGAGCAATGCAGATGCTGATGGTCTCTTAGAAATCCAGAAGAACAATCCTGTAATCGAGTTGAGTGCTACAGTATAAAGTTGCAAATCAGAGACCAACAAGGCAAAGACTCAAAACAGAGCCAACAGGTGTGAAAATGCTTTTGAGACAGTGGCCTAAATTGTACACCAATGATCATGGCATACTGTACAGGAAAGCTGTTGGAAGAGATCAGCTTGTGTTGCCAAAAGAGTATCAGCTTCATCAGCTGATACTGATTCAATCAGCTTCAATGATCTTCATAAAGAAATGGGACACTTAGGAGTAGAGACGACAGTGAATTTGATTTGTGATTGGTTTTTCTGAGCCCATATGCAGAGTGACACAGAGCATTTCATTGCCAATGAATGTGAATGTTTAATTTGAAAGAAACCACACAAGGCCACGAGAGTTCCTCGTTTCAGTTGTCACCACACAACCGTTTGAGCTAGTGTCCATAGATTTTTTACACTTACAAACATGCAAGGGAAGTGCTTCTGCTCCCTGAAGGCCAACACAGAGAGAATAAGGACCTTCTTCCCACTGGCCATTTGGGACCTCAATCAGTCTGATATTGCATGCCATATATTGCTCAAACAATTGTACATATCTGCACCTTATTCAAAACACAGTCATGTTGTTTCTTCCACTGTATCTCATATCATATTTTTATATTTTTATATTTTTCCTTTCCTACATGTATAGAAGCAAATTCCAGTTTATATAAATTCTATTCTTATGTCACAGACAGTAAAAAATAGCATTTCATTGTGCATCATACTGTCTTTGGTTGTGTATGTGACCAATAAAATTTGAATTTGAATTTGAAGCCCTGAACAATATGTACGGCATGGTAGGTAATAGCCTATAGGGCCTAATTTATGCTTAATATCATTACACACTCACTTGAATGTTGTGTTTGAATGCTGACTTGCCACTTGCTGCCATTTCTCAACATTAGGGCTAGAATACAGCATGCTTTTAATGCATTATGGGTAATAGTTATAGATTTTATATGTTCTAGTGTTTGGAACAAACTGGACATGTAGCATTGGGGCAGAGCCCAGCTTTGTACTCAAATAAAGGAAACTGTGGCAGCAGCTACTCCCCAGTCACACTTCCTTTGGCAGACTAAAACAGGAAATACACAGGAAGAGGAATGGATTACCAGCCGGGTCTACTGGGTGCATGCCTCGATGAGCATAGACTTAAAGTTAATGATTAGACAGATTGGATACTATGCTACGTCTCACACACAATACTTATATACATACAGTATAAGCAAGTTAATAGAACACAAGTCAATGAATATTCTCAGAATCTGAAAACNGTGCAGGTTTAAACGTTTAACCAATATGAATATATAATTGCTTTATAAGTCTTTATAATTTTGTCTTACTACACCAATGCCTCAAAATAAAGTGCTATAATTCATTTGTTCATGATTTTAAGGATGTTTAAGGATAAAAACTGTTTAATGCAGGCCCTTGATAGCATCCATATTAGAACGAGTACATTAATATAAACCTGGACTAATGTCACAGCTGACATCTAGAGCTAATCCTGTGCGACTGTGACAATCAATAAAATGAAATCATAAACCTGATTCTTATGATCCAGGGTTAAAGCTATACAGTAAATACTGTTCTGGTGAAATGCTGTAAGTGAGAAATTTTAAACAGTGTTCATTGGATCAGTGTGAGCTCAGGCTGGAAGTAGTCG
>CM074973.1:3353379-3365000 GCA_037577455.1 Pangasius macronema
ACAAATTCCAAGTATGGGTCACCACACTTGGCCACAAAGTCACTTCACTTCACTTCACTTCACTTCACTTCACTTCACCTAAAGCTCCATCATGCACTGTGAGGTAATTAAACCATCCAGCAGGGGGAGTAATTCACTTCAGTATAGAGATGACATTTTTTCATACTTAGTTTATATATATATATTTTTTCAGATAGTATTGAAATCATTCTCATGGCTGTCTCAAGGTTGAGATGGACGTGCGATTAGACTCATAACACCAGTTGTGTGAACACGAGTTCATCATGAGTGGGAGCGAGGACTCTGTGTGTGTTTACAAAGAAATGGCAATCATGCAGAGGATGTTTTGTTAATAAAGTTACATTTTGCTATAAAGTGTTAATTTCCCCTATGTACGAAGACTTTTGGGACACTCTGTAGATAGACAGATAGACAGATGGACAGAGCAGCAAAAGACATTGATGCACTTGACAGAGTTACACATAAAACACATATTAACTAATAACACAGAGTGCAAAAGACATCAGTGCAAGAGTCATGATAAGGTGCCAAAAACAACAAAGTGCAGGAAAAGACAAAATGGATTTAATCCGGATTTTAAAATCAATAATGATTAAATATCATGTCAGAGAGAGAGAGAGAGAGAGAGACAGAGACAGAGAGACAGAGATGTGCATTGGGACTTGGATCTTGTGAACAAAAGTGCTGCATGAAGCTCACACTACAATGCAGTACAACATAAACACACAGTGTTCATTAACATGAACCTGCACAGTGTATGTACAGGTTTCATCCTTAGTACCTGCCTGGTCAGGTTTGTAGCGGTTTAAATTAATCTACTAGTTTGTTTAAATTTTGGGAAACAGAACAAACTAAATTTGTTAGAAAATATCACAGGCAAGTACAAACATAAATGATAACTGCAGTTATAATAATAATAATAATAATAATAATAATAATAATAATAATAATAATGGTCTTGCACATACTTTAACAAAGTCTAAAATGTGTTAATAGTTATTATTGAATTTAATAATTATAGGTCTGGATATAGTAAGTTTAAGGATATGAAAATACATTTTTCACAAAAATTCTCATTGAAAACATTCAACAAATGTCTGTAAATGTAAAAACAAAGAATAAGTAATGAAGAGGCGGTAGAAATCTTTGTAAAAATAATGAATGAAATGTATGAATACCATTAGAATTTTCTTAATGCATAAAAAACAGGAGAAATGACCTCAGACCCTGAAGCAGTTTTACTTACTACATACTTCATTATGACCTTTTCATACCAGGAAACAGTTAAATTTTTTTTCCCCTGAAGAGGTTATATGCTTCGCAAAATAGCTTAGATTTTCCCATGATGCTTTGCATTTGTGGTGTTAATCTAACCTTGAGATGTGACGTGAGCAGTGTTTGCGCCATTTCCCTTCAGCTCACAAGTGTTTGAGCTCGTCAGAAGGTCACTGAAGAAGGAGATTGAGATACTGAAATCTGTGTGTACTGAAATGCACGTGCACACACACACACACACACACACACACTGTATTCTTGTCTTATTCCTATATTTCCCCATAACACATTACTGAGGATTAATGTGGTGATTCTGTGTTATCTACAGTATATGTATATGGGCACGTAGTCTAGTGCCTGCTGACACACACACACACACACACACACACACACACACACACACACACACACTCCTCCATTGCAGAGTGGAGAATGCTGCACATTACATTGTTGCATATTGAAGGGCAGGTGGTGAAAACAAGTCATCAGAAAGCAGAGTGACCTTGTAGCACACACACACACACACACACACACACACACACAGTATATAAATTTTGAATAGTTGTAGAAAACTTTTTGCTATACTTGTCTTATAAAGTGGAGTATGTCATGTAAGGTGTCTAGCTCCGCCCACTCATTTAATCAACATAGTCACTTTCTCGTCAAACTTCAGCTTTTTCCAGGAAGCTGGTGGCTCTCCAGTATTAAAGCAGCTGTTACAAATAGCTTGCACATGTCCAACAAGGATTGTGCCACAATTTTAAACCCTCAGACTACATGTGCACCGAATTAAAAAGCATTTAGCCATATATTAAATCCCAAACCCTCTGACCTTTTCATGTACACTATATGTGCACAGTCGGCCTGCCAGTTCATCCCAAAGGTGTTCAGTGGGGTTGAGTAAGTTCAGGGCTCTGTGCAGGACACTCGAGTTCTTCCACTCCAACCTTCACACACCATGTCTTCATGGAGCTCGCTTTGTGCACAGGGGCGTCGTCATGCTGGAACAGGTTTGGGCCTCTTAGCTCCAGTGAAGAGAAATTGTAATGTTACAGCACACAAAGACATTTTGTACAATTGCGTGCTTCCAACTTTGTGGCAACAGTTTGGGGAAGAAACACATATGGGTGAGATGGTTAGGTGTCCACATAGTTTTGGCCGCATAGTGTATAATTTTAGCAAAATATAAACATATCTGAGGAGGTAGTAACGATAACAAGAGAAGAGGACACCTGCTCATTTTTGGGCAGGTGAAAGATGGCTTCTTGGGGTCAAGCTGGTTTGCCACTCTACCCATGTCACTTTGCCGTGACGCAGCGTTTGGTCAAATTGTGTCTTTTTGCCAGTGCTGAATGATTAAATTTTACTTTATCTACTTTATGTCAAGTAATGGGATAAAGTAAGTATTCACTGCTCCCATTGAGCGTTATATGACTAGTAAGTGTAGGCATAAAACTGTGTAAACCGCCCCAACAATACTATTGTCAATCAGCATTTGCTAGATGACACAATTTCTCAACTGTAAATTTGTCACAAGCCTACCAGATTTGAATCATTTGAATCCAAGGTGTTAAGAAAGTTAAGTTTAAAAAAATTGTACTTTAACTTAAATCTCTTGTGCTTAATCAGAACTGCTCCTCTCCTCTGGTTGCATGGCAGTGTTTGCCGCTATACAATCCAGATACCCAGGTTTTACTACTTTCTGAGGAAAACAATCTCTGTCTTTTACACATTTTTGTTAGTATAAGCTCTTAGTTGTAATTTAAGTTTGTCTAAACAAACTAGCACAAACTCTCCCTTGGCATTTGCTGTTTGTAATTGTTTTGTAATGTGCTGTTTAACCATAGCAATTATGATTTTTGACCTCTTGCTATGGTGATACGGGTAACAGCTGAAAATGACACGTTTCAGTTTTCTCAGCTAAAGCAGCAGTCAGAGCAAACACCAAAAAATTCACTTGGTGATAAAACCGATTCACTGAAGGGGAAAGGACGTGAGGTGTGAAAGATATGCGTTTGATTCGAGGATTTTGCAACTGATCTTCTGTACACAGCAGGTGGTACAATGATGCAAACACAGCTTATTATGCTTGTTCAATTCCATTTTATTAGTCTTGTGCTGATTACAGTAAACACTGTGAGCAAGTCAGTTAGGAGATAGAGAGTAGAGGGCTATCAAATTCCTTAAAAAGCTTTCATAGGCAGCTTGGCATCCATGTAAAATGATTTAAAAACTTTTATCTAATCTTTATAACCTGATAACCTGATTCTGAATAGAAGGAACTTTCCCAGAATTAGAGGTTTCTATTTAAGCAGCTGACTCTGAAAATGTGCACAGCAATGCACTTAAATTCAGTCATAGAAAAAAAGTGACTCCAATAGGTGTGATAAATAATCACACCTACAATATCTGTGATAAACAGTTATCAAAGTTAGTATAATAATTGTACAGCCAAGTGTAACATTTCAAGCTCACAAGGCTTAGCCCCAAACATTTAAACATCTCATTTCTAAATTTTGAAACTTCTTAAATAAGCAAGATGCCCTGTTTTAAAAATCCATTTCACCCAGAAGTAATAATTTTGTTAATTGTTTATATATAGCAAGTATAGCAATGTTAATGATATCCCTTGTTTAGACTTGATTATGTTTATACACCTTTATGACCATAGATTATGCAACCCATAGTGGCAGGATCAAAAAGAATAGCTAAGGAGAAAGAGCAGGCCAAATGACAAGCTATAGCGGAAAAACGATGTGATGGGACTTTGATGAAAGGATGGAGGCGCGGCGTTGTGGTGTCCTGGAGATCTTGAAACGACTATATGGAGAAATTAGCATTAGGATTTTCATTGTGATAATACAGATTATATTTCGTACTTCAGATAAATCAGCATTGCTTACCAATTGGGAATTCAGGGTTGAATCGAAGGCCATTTATTTCAGTACCACCAGCAAAGGCACGCTCAAAAAGGCCTTTGAGGACCACATCGTTAGTTTGGCTCGAGTTGAACGCAAGAGTCGCCATTACGAGCACAGATCCATCTTTGTTACTAAACAGAGGGGCAGAGAAGTAATCCATTATTTTTAAAAATATAATCTGAGTTGTATATGGTTCCATAAGGATTGAAAGACTCTCAGCTGTGTGTGTGAGTTAGATTAAATTTTATTTATAGATTAAATGTGCTCTCACTTGCAATGTGATTTGCTTTTATGTTAAACCTGTTCTTCCCAGTTAACCTCCCAGGATTGGATACTGCTTTAACAGTTCTATCCTAAGATAGAATTCTCCTTTAACAGAGCTATACTGTAACTGGATTGTCTTTTGGTTTGGTTTGATTGGATCCTGCTTTTACAGCTCTATGTTTGGATTGGACCCTGCACTCTGAACAATTATGCAAACACACACATGCTGTAAGGAACTTATCATACTTGTTTAATTCCATTTTATTTGTTTTTGCTGTTTACAACAGGCATTAAGACAATGTAGACAAATCAGCTCTACAGAAGTTTGCATCCATTCCTCTAATTAAGTGACAATGACAGTAATTCTAAGAAAACAGAAATAAAGAAAAGAAACCTTATACATAGATTTGCTCTTCTGAGGGATACTGAATAGGGAAAGTATGTTATATTATTGTGAAGGCAAGTTTAAAACATAGGTTCTCATAAACATACAGGACAGAAGACCAATGACTGATGTTAAAAGTTTGTTAAAGAGCAATTCATGAAAAATGCAACAAAAACATGACCTTAAGTTGTATTATCATTTATTGTGATAATTTCTGACAAAAACAACAGTGATGTTCTGTTACTAGTGTATTTTACAAATGGGTGGTCTTAGACATGGCCACATTAAGATGTCTGTTTTATTCCCAAGCCATAAAAACACATTTTTCCGCTGGCCAAACTTGATGGTTTACCTGACACTAGTGAGAAATAATTAAAATCAAAGCCTTGTTTTCTAGTTCTAGTTCTGTGTGCATTATTTCATGGTTTTAATCTAACGATTATGGATCATTTTAGTTTGTTGCTCTCTGCCTGTGCTCTGACACCCACTTGGATCTCTGGCAATGATTATCCTTAATAAAGCAGACAGTACGTTTACACACACTTGTGTCCTGTCTCTTATCACTGCATGTAACACTGACAAACAAATAATGTGATGTTATTTGAACACAGTATGTGTGAAGAGGAGTTGCTCAAACTAACAAACCCATTTAAGGATTTAATTTTTTATTTATTTTAATTTGAATGTAATATCATGTGTCTAATTTTACATGAAATATGTTTTTTTTTATTAATTTGATTTAGTGGTTTTAGTAATGGTAGTAGAGTCATCAAAAGAATGGTTCCATCCTTATTTAATAGACTGGATGGGTTGTAGAAGTAGTAGTATGAGGAGTGATTAAAAACAAATTTTACACCTTAGTTTGGAGTAGTGGCTGGCAGAGTAGAAGTGGTAGTAGAAGTAGTTGTAGGAGTGGTGGTAGGACTAGGGATTGGAGTAGTCGTATGCTAAGACATGATAATTAATTATCTGAAGTATAGGACTAGTGACTGAAAGAAAGGGTTCACAAGTTAATGGATAAGGGGTAGGAATAGAGATAGGAGTTCAGGGTTGATTTCCAGGCTTTTTATTTATTTTCTGCTATTGACATTAATTTGTGGTAAAAATAGATATTGTTGCTGCATGGAGAACAGAAGTTTGTAGATAAAGTGTATGGCTACAAAGAATATTACTGGTTAGATGTGTATAATAAAGAGGCTAGTAATTCTACCCAGTGTTTAAACATGCTATCAGCACCACTGACACAACAACCACTAAGATGCCACTGCCATGTCAGTGTCACTGCAGTTCAGCAGGTGATAGGAGTAGTGGTAGTGGTTCATCAAGTGGTGGGGGTAATGGTTCAGGCAGTGGTGCAGGCAGTGGGTCGGGGAGTGGTTGGGCGAGTGGGGTAGAAGAAATTGTAGGAATAGTGGTTGTAATAGTTGTAGGAGTAGTTGTGGGAGTATTGGTAGGTGTATCTGGAGGAGTAATGGTTGAAATAGTTGCATTGGCAGTTATAGGAGTAGAGGATGGAGTGGTGGAAGATGTAATTGGAAGAGCAGTGGTTGGAGTAATTGGAATAGTGTTGGATGAAGTAGGTGGATATCCAAATATAGAAGCAGTGGTAAGAGAAATTGGAGGAGTAGTGATTGGAATAGTTGGAGAATTAGATGGAATAGTTGTGGTAGGAGTATTTGGAAGAGTAGTGGTTGGAGTAATTGGAATAGTGTTGGATGAAGTAGGTGGATATCCAAATATAGAAGCAGTGGTAAGAGAAATTGGAGGAGTAGTGATTGGAATAGTTGGAGAATTAGATGGAATAGTTGTGGTAGGAGTATTTGGAAGAGTAGTGGTTGGAATAGTGGTAGGATAGGAATTGCTGAATAGTGGTAGGAGTAGTAGTTCTGTGAATGGTAGGGGTAGTGGTTCATCGAGTGGTAGGGGTAGTGGTTCATCGAGTGGTAGGGGTAGTAGTTCTGTGAATGGTAGGGGTAGTAGTTCTGTGAATGGTAGGGGTAGTACTTCTGTGAATGGTAGGGGAAGTGGTTCATCGAGTGGTAGGGGTAGTGGTTCTTCAAATGGTAGGGGTAGTGGTTCATCAAGTGGTAGGGGTAGTGGTTCATCGAGTGGTAGGGGTAGTGGTTCTGTGAATAGTGGGGTCAGTGGTAGAGTAGTTGTAGGAATTGGAATAGTAGTGGTTGGAGTAGTTTTAGGAGTAATTGGAGTTAGAGTGTTTGGAATACATGTAAGAGTATTTGGAGGAGTAGTGGTAGGAGTAGTGGTTGGATGGGAAGTGCTCATCGGTGCAGGAGTTGATCCCTGTGTGACTGTGTGAAGAGGTTAGTGTTAGTATTTTTCATTATGATTTTTATATATATTATATTTTGCACTTTATATAAGTCAGTATTTTTTCTTACCCTGTGTGAATTCAGGGTTGATAATCAGGCCATTTATTTCATTTCTGCCATTGATGGTAGAAAATAGGTATTTAATCACAATGGAAGGGAAATCGCCTGAGAATATGATGGTGGCCTGAACAACCACAGATCCAGACTTGTTACTAGACGTGGAGCCAGAGAGATAATAATTTTGTCAGATTATAATCTGAATCCGAATCTTTTACTCTTTAAAAAATGTGTCATTGGTTGATGTGGTGGAGTGCAGATTTCCTTGCAACCTTTACCAATGCCTGAAAGAGTGGCATAAAAGTAATTTAGCCCTCTATTGCACACATTATGAAAGAAATGTTTTAAAAATGTTTGATTTACTTTTCTTATATATATATTCTTATCTTTATATATATTATTTATATATTATATATAAGTTTATATATATATATGAAGTGAAGTGACTTTGTGGCCAAGTGTGGTGACCCATACTCGGAATTTGTGCTCTGCATTTAACCCATCCAAGNCCCCCACCTACAATCCCTGCCGGACCCAAGACTTGAACCCACAACCTTCGGGTTACAAGTCCGACTCTCAGACCATTAGGCCACGACTCTATATATATATATATATATATCAGTGAGCAATTTGTTTGTCTCAGTGGTTTTTATCTAATCCTGTGACTGCAACATTGGCCTGCAGCAACTCACTGGCCTCCTCACTGGTCTCCTCACTGGTCTCCTCTCTGTCATTTTCAATCTCAAACTCCTCCAACTTAACTGCTTCCTTATCATAAAATCTTAGTTCATCCTAAGTGTGCTCTAGTGAAAGAGCTCTTTTTTCCACTCTTTTTGTTTCTGTGGTGCTATGAGGTTTTCATTTTCTGAGTAAAAAAGGGTGACATTAATGTATTGGTTCCCAATCCTGGTCTTGTAGTACCAGCTGTCCTGCACATTTTAGTATTTTAAAATCCTAACCCACCTTCAAACTAGCCAAATATTCAGCTAGTTTACAGTGGAAGTGGGTGTGTCAGAGCAGGGACAATACTAAAATGCATACACTAGGGTACTCCAGGCACGACCTGGGTTGGAACCTGTACATTAGGAGTAATATATTGTACACTGTCACGAGAGAAAATCATATAAATTACATACGGAAAAAGGCAAGTACTCTAATAATTTGCAAACACATTTATGCAATTCCTGATAACACAAATATTTCATTTGATTTTAAATGTTTAGAAAAGAAGTTCACTGACTAACAAATGTGAATCTAATTTTTCTTTTAAGAACATTCTGAGGGCAGTTCTCCAGAGCAAAGGTGTGTATCATCATCATGGTGCACAATGCCAAAGAAGAAGACTTTAAAATGGGCTCCAGGAAGTATTTTGTTACCCTGAGGCAACAGTGTGCAATAGAAGGTTAACAGGTGAGGGGCAGAAAGCCATGCAGGTCTCAGTTAGTCTGTGTCATGGGAAATGCCATCATATGACCAGTCTTGGTTATAAGAGTTGGCCTGGGAAAAGTTCAGATTTAAAAAAACACTTATCCAAGGTGGAACCATTCTTTTGCCCACTAAAAGGTATTCATTCTGGAAGAACAATAGTTGGTGTCATTTTAGAATAGATATTGTTGCTGCATGCAGAACCCAAGTGTTATTTAAGGTTATAGATTAAGTTTATGGCTACAAGGATGATCGAGAGGTTAGTTGTGTCTAATAAAGGGGCCAGTAATTGTACCCAGCATTTAAACACACTAACAACACCATTGATACAGCACCCAGTAGGATGCCACTACCATGTCAGTGTATCTGTTTTTGGGGGAATGGTAGGAGTATCGGTTGGGCTAGTGGTGGGAATAGTAGTTGGAGTGGTAGAAGTACAGTCTGGGTGAGTGGTAGGAGTAGGAGTAGTAGTGGGTTCACACATAAATATGTAATAGAAAGGATGATTGGTTGAAGTAAAGGTTTCACAAGGATAAGTGGGTAGCCGAATAGTTGAAGTAGGGGTGGTTGTAGTGGTTGGATTGGAAGTGCTGGAGACACTTGGCACATGAGCTGATCCTGTTATGACTGTATAGAGAAATTGGTGTTAGTATATTTATTACGATAACGAAAGCTATATTTTGAAGCCCAGCACTCATGCTTACCCTGTGTGAATTCAGGGTTGATTTTAAGCCCATTTATTTCATTGCTGCCATTGATGGCCTGCAGAAATAGATATTTGATCACCACAGAATTGGTTTGTCTTGAAAGGAACATGAGGTTGGCCTGAACAACCACAGATCCAGCCTTGTTACTAGACATGGGATCAAAGAGATAATAATTAGGAGGGCAATTTATAATCTACAGGAAAGTGTATCACTGCGGTGACTTGACTCCCCATGAGCACAGATCGTTTCCATTCACACATTCTATCGTTTGTTTTAAGGGACGTGTTTAAATCTATCAATGATGTAGCTAAACAACACCCAATGCTAAAAGCATGCTTACCTTTTTTTTTGCTGTGTATCATTATCATTATCAATATTCATTATCCATGTTCATGAATATAAGACAACAGCAACAATAAAATCATGGGATCATGGGATCGTGGTATCTTGGAATCGGCTCATTCACTGGTAGGTTCTCGGATTTTGGTTCATTTTAGCTTGAACAATGACAATGAATAACAATGGCAACGTTCATTTTCAAAATAGTCTTCTTAAAATATCAGCTTAATGGTGTCATGTGTTACAGTTTTGGGTTTAAATTGTTAGTTAGAATTTTAGTAGAATTTTTAACGTATAATAGCGACACTGTGTACATGCTACAAGGTTCGATTCAGATGGACTTTTGTTTAAAATGTTCACAAGTCAAACACCACTGACTCGTGCTCAAGCTAACTAGTTAACTACTACTCAAATATATACAGTATGTCCAAAAACTCATCAACACTTCTACACCTGATACACTTAGAGCAGCATCACTGCTGTACTGAGAAAGAACAACATCAGAAGCCACTTTAGGCTCAGATCTCAGAGTTTCTATGTTGGAAATGTTCTTGTTTGTTGGAAACGTTCACTCATTCTCTTTCTCACTTTCAGTAACTGTTTTTAATCCTGGTCAGGGTGAAATAAACCATTCAGATTTGTGTACTTATAGAATAAAACCTGATGCTTGATGAGGAAGTAAACTGTTATTTAAGGTCATACCTGAAGGTCATGGCTGTTACACCTTGATAAAATGCGTGTGTGTCACAAGTGGGGCAGCCGTAGACAGAGTAGAACTGGGAAGAGAGAACAAGTTCATGTTCAGAGATTCTTTCTTTTCCTCTAATACTAAGTCAAGGCAGATTGTTACATTTTGACTTACAACAACCAGATATCTCAATGACCTGGCTGACATTTCTAGCCTTGTGTTTAATTCTCACACTGTCTCACTGGCGAATTTGTCTAAAAAAGGTCCATATTTGGTTTTCCTTCAGTTGTTTTATTGTTGAACTCTCACTGAGTGACGAATCTGAACTCAGTCATGAATTTAGAATTTTATGCAGATTGTTTGAAATCCATTCATTCATTAATTGGCATGAGACATTGAAATGTGATAAAGACCGAGCTTAGATAATGATGTGCATGTCTTGGATTTGCTCTTTAGCCTTGACAAATCCCATAATGAATAAAGTTATTTATTTTTCCTGTAAGACATTAACAAGGCAAATCGCTCACCGCACAGTTAACTTCCTCATACATCATATTATAGTCTGGAGATTTAGTGTTGAGGAGAGAATCATTGTAGACGCGGTTGGTGATGTCCATGGTGAAGTCATACGTGAATGACGGTTCTGTGTTCGCTGCTTTTGACGTCACCAAACTTGCACCTTCAGCAGAGCCTGCAGTGGGAAAAAGAATTTTATTTTCTGTTAAGTAGTATTCTCGATAGAATGATCTGAATGGAATAACCTTTGCTTTTTTAAATACTATTTTTTATTTATTTTAATAATAATTTTGTTTAAACCATAGCAGCTACACCTGCTACCATCTAGTGTCTGATACTGAACTAAATAATTCACATTAACATTTCCCTTTTTTTTTTTTTTTTTTGCTTTCATCTATTACAATTCCAATGAATCATGAGATCAGGTTGGTTTTATAGGTTTGCTTGTGGACAATCACAAACACTGCAAATATGAAATATTCCTTAGTGACTATGACCAACATTGCAAACAGGTCTATTAAATAAATGTGAATGGTGAAGATACCAATAAATGTCAAATCACAACATTTTTACACAATCCTCAAATGTGCATGTTTATCTTTGAATGTGTCTTCTTCTCCTTTCGGCTTTTCCCTTCAGGGGTCTCCACAGTGAATCATCACTCTCCACCTATCCCTATCTTCTGCATCCTCA
>CM074973.1:3399770-3431370 GCA_037577455.1 Pangasius macronema
GTGTTGAGGATGCAGAAGATAGGGATAGGTGGAGAGTGATGATTCGCTGTGGAGACTCCTGAAGGGAAAAGCCGAAAGAAGAAGAAGACATTCATGATAAATTGATCCTTCCGACTCGACCGCAGTAGGTCTGATTCAGAGCAATTACTGGGAGTGGCTTGCTTTCCACAAAGACCAGTATACTAATGTAAAGCCACTGCAATACTAAACAGTGGCCCACTGCATTTACTCATCTGGCAGCTTTAATCCAAACCCAATACAATTATAACAGACTACTGAAGTTCTACCAGGTTTTGCTACTACTGTTTACAAGCTCAATGTTTACTCAATATTTATAATAACTTAAAGTTACAGCTTTACCTCTGACTGTTACAAAACACTGACACAGGATACTCCTTCCATAAATATAAAATAAACATCTCCTTACAGGAAGCATCACCATATCCACAATCACACGGTTTTAATCCTTTTATGTGATGCGTCCACTGCACAAGTCCCCACGTGCGTTACTATAAAAACGATAACGTATTAATCGCATTAATATAAACCTATGACTTGCAACCAGAACTATTGTCAGAGCGGCTGTTATAGAAGATTAGTCAACACCTTATGACACCTTAATAAACGGCAATCAAAACTGATTTTTGTACATTCATAAAGGCTAACAAATGACTCATTTTATAATGATTTGGCAAATTAGCTAAAGGATCAGCAGATGTTAGCAATCCATGACAACCAAATATATATAAATAAAGCCATAAAGTTATTTATATATCTACCATGTCTAATGGTCACACCTTTGGCCGACACATCCTATGCAATCAAAGGTCACTCCCACATGATTCTTTAAGACCAAAATGTCCACAACTGACTCATAAGATTGAGAAAAGCTCAACAAATATTAGTGAGCTACTGTACGTCAATCAAATATGGGTTCATTTACATTTATTCACATTTATTCACTTTTATCCAAATGGATCATCATGTGAGCCAAACTCCAATCCATGGACACAGCTGAGCAGTTGAGATTTAAATGAACTATTCAGACAAAAATAAAATTTACACCGTTTCCCACAAACCCCAAGTGTAGTTGATCAGCCAGGACATGTCTGGTGTCTGAAGTTTGAAGTTTTAAGTGAGCTTTAAGATGGCTGCTAGTAATGCTTTCGCTATGCAACATAGCTTTGTTCATATTCCTAGATATCAAAAACCAATTTGACATGATTGGGTTGGGTTTTTGGCATAATTTAGGTGTGCAGTTTGTAAAATGCTCAGATGGTAGCAGGTAACAAGTTCTTCTTACTTGTTAGCTACATGAGCCTTGAACCGCCACTGCAGAATGAAAGAAGCTGATTTCAGACAGCAAACATATCCTGGCTGAACTTTCAGCCAAAATTTAAAAATATTACATAAGAATGGGGTTTTGGTCCAATTTCAATTAAATGGTTTAATTATGGAATCCTACATTTGGGCCACTTTTGTCACACGTTACCCTGGCTATTGCCATAAGCCATAACGTACTTAAACTCAAGCAAATTTGGCTCGGAGTCAGGCATATCTGAGATTTTAACCTGCACTCTTCTTATAAAACCAAGTGTGAAGCCAGAATTTAAATTCGTTTTTAATTTTATCCAAAGCTAATGACTGTTCTCTCTTACAGATTTTAAAGAGATGAGAGTTGATCTTGGCGGACTGAAAAACGTGTGGACGCCACCTGCTCATGACGTCCGCTTGTCAACAAAACTAATGTGTGCATCGTGATCTCAGGAATATATATAAGTATTATAGCCAGTAATATGAAAATTGGTGCCATACTATTTATTACCCATGTATTTAAAGGCTAGCTTTTTAATCTTATCTGAGGGAAGCATTTGCAGTCACAATTAAGCTACCTTACAAAGTTGTCTAAAAACAGCTATAAATGGCAGGAATTGTGGAATTTTTTAAAGAAATTATTATACGTGTAGCTTGTTTCATCTGATTTCATGACTTTGTAAAACTTATAATGGTAAAGAATTATTGTAAAAATATAAATATATGTTTTATATTGTTGGATTAACATTCTAATGGTTTGGGGAAATAAATAAACTCATTGAAATAAATAATAACTTTTGTATGTTGTCAATTAGAATAATGTTCATTCTATTAAACTGTTTCAATATAAATTTTTGTGTGCATAATTTCAGAAACTGTGGCATTCTTGTGCTTTAAAATATATTTTGGGACATATTTTAGATTTACTATACCAGCTATTTCCTGCAATTGCAAGCTTTTAATGCTGATGCATCTCACTAATGCATATGCAATTTTACTTTCTTTTTTTTTTTTTTTCAGAGAAGCAAGAAACATTTTATGCAACTGATGAACCTGTTTGTTCATTGCTAGGCTTAAGTTAGCTATAAGAAAATGAATTTATGTCAGTGTTTGAGAAAATATGGAGGGTTAAAAGGTAGGAAAATATCTGAAAATATTTCAGATCCCAGCTGCACCTAAGGACGTTTTAACATTACTGTATATCAGGTGGAACTGGATTAATGCAGTTTAAATTTGACATCCAGCATCACGCCCTCATGTGTTCTTACATAAGTACCAGTGCTAATCTTTAACCCCTCCCTGATGTTGAAGTGCCATTTAGAAATCTGACTCTAACAAACAATTGTTCTTCTGAACGACTCTTTAAAATGGATCACGAGAATCACTTTCCAAAAATGAATGAATTCAAAATGATTTACATTTACATCACCATCCTTAGCTCATTTAGGAGAAACATGATTGTGTATTTAAACAATTTATTTCATCATACGTGTGCAATTCTACACTTATCTTTGGTTTCCTCATCAAAGCACAGCTATGATTCTGCAAAATTTCTCTCCAATTTCTTTTTTTAAATTATGTTAATAAAGACAGAGAGACAGTATGAAACTGTGGTCAGTATTGTAGGCTGCACATCGTTTGTGGAATTTGCTCCAAAATACTGAATCAAATTAACCAAAACAGTTCAATTCCCTAAAATGTGTGGAATCGAATAAGCAAAGCGAATTGTAACACCCGTCGCAGGTGAACGCAGGTGGCATCGTTCACATTAACTGAATGGACATTATCAGCTACTATAAACACATATGTTGATTACTGATAAGGTTTGTTTACATGGTGACTCTATAGCTACGCAATGAGGTAGAGAAAACAATGAAAAGTAAAAGGTTAAGCAGACAATGCTAGGTGTAACCAAACAATATCCAAGTGTTACCAAGGTAATCTCTCCCAAATTCAATTAAAGCCAAACTCTTCCACATAAGCGCAGCTACACACCATTAATCCCATGTGACCATTAATCCCATGTGCGGATTAATGTACAAGATTAATGAAGAAAGGCTGAACACAAGCACCCAGAGGCAGAAATGTTCAAAACGTGCTCTTTAGTTTAGAAGTAGAGGTTGGGGGAAGGAGGAGAAGGGAGTGATGAAAGGTGGCGTGAAGGTGGCAGTGAGGGTTGTTCCAGCGAAGGGCGCGGCGATTGAGCAGCAGCGGCGCAGTGGCGGGATGTGCAGAGAGTGAGGCTCGTCTTCTCCACTTACATCTCCGTCTGTGTGAAAAGAAGAAGACACCGTTAGTGGGCATGTAAACCTCACCTACCTCAACCAGAGCGTGGCGGCATTCTCCTTTCATATCCCTTGGTTTCCTCTGTGAGGGTAGATTTTGGCCGCTGCTTTTATTGGCTGCCAGACATGCTAAATTAGGCCACTCCACCTCGCAGCCACACCCAATCCGGCTGTCCAAAACAATGGGGGTGCTGAAGCGGCACTGTCCTTTTGTCCTTTTGGCTCACAAAGAGCTCCTCCCCATCAAAGACTTGCGAGAGGACAGCCCCTAAACCCTGTCTCGGAGGCGTCTGTTCGGCCTGCTTCAACTCCTCGAACTTCTGCTCAGCTTCCCTACTCCAGTGCACCCGGTCCGGTTGTCCCTTCCTGGTGAGATCAGAGAGGGGAGAGGCATCAAGAAAAGTTGGGCACGAATTGCCTATAACATTCAGCCATCCCCAAAACTGCACATACCTGTTTCTTGGTGGTAGGTTTTGGATGCTCACGCACAGCTTCAACTTTCTTCTCTTGTGGTATGAGGAGGCCCCAGCCGATGTGGTATCCCAGGCACTGTACCTCGGTTAATCCCAGATGGCACTTCTTGGGGTTGGCTGTCAGCCCAGACTTCCAGAACTCCCAGGACCTCTGTGTACCCCCTGCCAGTACCCCTTGGTCAGGTCTAGCATGGATATGAAGTGGGCTGCAGGCAATAGTTGACCGGCCCCACCTTCTCGAGGACCGTGAACGAGCCCTGCCAGAGAGACAGGAATTTGCAGGTGGCACCTGTGAGGAGGAGAAGGACCTTGTCACCTAGGTGAAACTCCCGGGGCCAAGAGGGTCAGTTATAGGCCCTGCTCTGTTCCTGCTGTGCATCCTCCATATGCTCCCAGATGATCGGCATCACCTTGTCAATGTGGCCCTGCATCTCCTGAATGTAGTTCACCAGAGAGTGTTAGGGGGAGGGCTGCTCTTCCCAAGCCTCTCGGGCCACATTCAGCAGTCCCCGGGGTCGCGGTCTGAAGAGTAGCTCAAAGGGGGTGAAGCCGGTAGATGCTTGAGGGGTTTCTCGGATGGCAAAGAGGATGTAGGGAAGGAGAAGGTCCAAGTTCCTCCTCTCCTCATCTACCATCCTCCAGAGCATCCGCTTCCAGTCTCGACCCAGGAGCAGAGGCATGGGGAGCTCAGGGATAAGGCCTACCAGGAGAGGCCACTCTTTAGCCCGGTGGCCCATGGAGACATGGGCTGCAGGGACCTCCCGGTTATCCCCATGTACACAAGAGACAGTCAGGTATCCTTAAGATGTGGTGAGGTGAGGATGGAGGGCCAGGCTAGGGTAACTGTGCTCCCTGAGTCCAGGAGGGCTGAAACTGGCCTGCCGTTGACTCAAACGGGCACCATGAGCAGACTGGGTGGGGCTGCCCTTTGGAGGGTGCATCCGGTTAGCCAAGGCTTTTCTGTCCATCAGGGTGGGGTTGGGTCCGGCTCAGTCAGCATGGATACCTCTTGGGGCATCCCGTAAGCGGAGCAGCTGTGGCTGGGTGTCCCCTCCCCTTGGGTGTGCAGGTCTAACCACTTCATCAGAGAGGGTCGGGGAAAGTCACGTCAGTTGCTCCTGCCAATCTCCAGAGTGACCACCGCTCGCTCCAGAGCTTCCAGCATTTCCCTAGGATTCAGGCTCCCACCGCCTTCCTTTCTTCTGGCAGCAGAGCTTGGAGGAACTGGTCCATGGCCACTCGCTCGGCAACCCCGATCCGCAGCATTCGGTCTATCCGGCTGCGAGGGGTGGATCGTAGCTCCACCGGTGGAACTCTGCCGCTGCGCTGGCAGGGGAGAGACCACAGCGCAGGAGGATCTCTTTCTTCACTAGGCAGTACGGCGCAGCCTCGTCCGGGTCGAGGACATGATAGGCCAGCTGGGCATCTCCTGTGAGGAGTGGAGCAAGGGCAAGCGTGAAGATTGGCCTCCACGTCTTCGTCGGCCGTGAGCTTGGTGAGGAGGTGCTGGGCCTCACTGCAGGGGCTGGGGAGGGGGACCGCAGCAGCATCTGGCTTCTTTCTCAGCTCCAGAAGTTCTTGGGTGGTAATATATAATATATATATCCTAGCATATATTTTGATATCACATTGATCTATCTTCAATTGTCCAGTTTCGGTGAATCTATACATTAGACTTAGTAACTAAATACAAATACAGAATGTATTCAGAATGTACAGATAAAAATAGGAGGTTCCCTATTCAGGGTTTTTTTTTGTTTTTTTTTTAGTCATCAGTGGTTTGCTGACCTAAACACTGCCTTACTGAACTCCTAATATATATATTTCTGCCATATTTCTGTACAAACTGGGCAGAAATTCACAAAAGAAATATGCTTTTGTTTACAAAGTTGCCGCTCACGAAGGCAGTGAGTTATGCACAGGGCAGCATTTGTTTATTATAATTTTAAAAATATTAACTTGTTCATTTTTGTGTTTCTCATCACTCTTAAATGATCGTTCTTTACCATTATTAATAGAAAATCTTACTAACATATCATACAGTATTATTATGAAATACTGCTTTAAGAATCCCATTTTGACTCACAGCAACACTGTAAGTGCATCCCAGCTCCAGGAGATATTCTGATTCTGCCTGTGTCAGTGAAGTTTTCTGATCTTTGTGGAATGTAACAAACCCCAAAAACTAAAGAAAATCTGATCTATAAACAACAGGTCCCTGATTTGGAGAAGAAGATGCTGTTTTAAAAGATAGTTAACTAGCTTAATCCGTCACATTAGATATGGTTGATAAGATTATGAACTGGAGTGATGTACATGAAGTTCAGGACATGAATAATATTATTTTCTGCAAATTGTTATTTGTTGTTACATACTGTGAGTGAACATGTCTTCTTTTTCCAAAAGCCATGGGTTTGTTTCCCCAGGGTTTTCCAGTTTTTCTGTAGGGTTCATCTTTCGTAAATAATACATACATTATATATATATATATATAAATATATATTAAAAATACATACAGATCAATGCCTGCTGTAGAGTCACTGGTGACTTCATTAGTGTTAAAAGCTTATGAAGCTCTTCCTACAGCCCAAATTAAAGAGAGCTGACATGCAGGTTTGCAAGGCATATGATGCTCTGGCAAATGTGGGCTGTATCCCTAACATACAGTTGTTCACTAGTCCACTAGTACCTGGCCAAGTGCTCAGCCCCAGAAGGCACTACATCATCACCACAAATGAGAAATTTGCATTTAAATCCACTGATTCACTTCATTGTCACAATGCATTTTGTCAGAAATCCAGATGTAGATTTAGGTCAGGTTAGGTTAGATTCCTAATGAAAAAGCCAGAAACGACGGTGGTGGTGCTGAGATGACATGAGGAAGAAACATTAAGAGAAACCAGACTCAAAAGGGACACCAGATAGTGGGATTATAAATCATGACAGCATACAATCGTAGAGAAGACAAACAGTGCTATTATGAATATTAAGGATAAGTTTATTAAGGACACAGAATGTTTGGCACAAGCTGTAAATAGGAATCTCGGGGTTTTTATAATCACATTACAGTCATTTTATAATCGTTTATAATCTCAGGATATGTGAGGGAGCAGGCTATATTTTATTTTCCCTGTCTGCTATTCTGGAAAAGTTTACGATTTTTTTTTTAAGGAATTATATTAAGAAAGGAAATGATGTGCAATTCCAGTAAATCAGGGCTGTAACATACGTTGGTGAAACACTTCTGCCAAGCAAGCTCAGCTCTAACTGTCAGTCCCAATAAAATATAAAGTGTACAATAATTAAAAATTGACCAAAAGTTCACCATTGAACCTGCTCATTAATCAGGGCATTGAGTATGTCATTTAAAGTCAAGTGCTTGGTCCTATGTTTAGCTGCGTGTGTGCGTCACAGCGTAATCAGTAAGCATTTATTTCTCGATTTTTAATCATCTACCATTTCCCCTGGAACAGTCATATCTGTGAAAAGAAATCACTTCAGGACACACACAAACACACCCTCACACATTATCGCTTAAATTAGCTTTCGAGCAACTAAATATTGGTATATGTGCATATTCAATTTAGTGTAATCATTTTTATTTTGTCATGTAGTATATTAAAAGCATTGCTGTTTCCTGTGTCTCTGGGTATTTGTGGTTAATCATTTGTATTTAAAATGCACAGTATTTTTATTGTGGACATTTCATCATCAGCAAAATTGTGAATTTCTTAGTGCTTTATTTTTAATGGAATTAAAACAATTGTCATTTCTTTTCTTGAATTTTTCCTTTTACTGATTTTGTGCCTTTAAAGGAAAAATCCACCCTGAATGACTTGTATATTAATCCTTATAATTTATCTTTAATTGTGCAAAAGTGCTGCATGTACAATTGTGCAAGTGTACCCATAATGCCACTCTCCTACCCGCTGACAGTGGTGCAGTGAAGCTTAGCTCTCGCGTCATCTCTACCGAAAGAGAGCGATGCAGTGGTGCTTTACTCACCTGTACCCTCCGCTGAACTAGATCAGCTTCCACAGCTTCAACTTTCATGCTAAAGCCATATTCAACACCATTCAGCTCTCTTCATCTCATAGATTGCTAACTAGCCAAGCTGAAATGCATTCTGGGACCCTGAGTCCGGTGTTTCCCTGCTCATAATCACTTATGTTTGAGAAGGTAAAGCTAGTGCTTTGACTGAGATCTCTTTGTGTCTTTGTGGCGTTTTTATTTCCTTTTCAAATTACATTTCCAGTCTAATAATGACACAGTGTCATCAAGTGCATCAATGGAGTCCACATAAGCCGAATGTGAAATTGTGATAGGACTATGGAGGAGTTAATCGTCTATTATAATTACTCTAATTAACTACTAAACATCACCAGCTGTATATTGGACCATTTAAATAAAGGGAAAGAAAAGCAGAATTTCATGGTCTGTAGCCACGGTTCTCAAAGTGGGGTCTGTGATGGATATCCAGGGAGTCCACGACTGTATTGCTTTTCTAAAACCACATTACAGTCAACTAGTGTTAATGTTTTTATGGTTATTATGTAGTTAGCATTGTTGTCAGCCTAGCTGGAAGGAACCCGAAAGGAAAGGGGTTCAGCTAAAACCTGATAACTGAATATTAACTTTAATCTGATTGTGAGTGTAAAGTTGAAGAATAAAAAGGTCTAAAAATAAAGGCTTGAATAAACTAATATGGTGGTACAGTAGTTGCTCTGTCATTCTTAAAATGAATCCTGTGCTGTGATCATAAGGGAATTTCCTTGGAAATTTAGTCACTCTACAAAAGGTTTGAAAACCCCTGGACTATAGAGTGTGTATAGATTATCTACTAAACATCAACATAAACCATAAATCATTTAAAATCAGTTGGTTGAGGACAGTCACAGTTCCTGGTGTCTGCAGTGGACTATCCAAATAAAGTGTTACTGAACTTCTTAACACCAGAAGCAACAGTCTGATGAAGCCTGAGAGGTTTCTCGATAGATAGATAGATAGATAGATAGATAGATAGATAGATAGATAGATAGATAGATAGATAAGAGTTTGATGGTTCTGTATAATTACATGAAACCAAAATGCACCACTACGGTCACAAAGATTCTGCACTTCAATCTGCTGCCATCTTGTGGAAAGAAAAAAAACTCCCAGCTCATTACAATGACAGCAGAATGTAAGGAAGCAGATTTGCTACACCTGATTTCATTTCACAATTCAGAATCACATATTAACTTAATTTAAGTCTTTAAGCCATCTTGGCATGTGAAGCACATGAGTAGGAGCGTGACTGAAGCAGAAGGGAATGAAAAAAACAGAAGTCGACTACGAGCCAATAAACAGGGTTATACTAAAGAATATCCATGAAATGAACAGTAAAATAGGACCTTTCCTGTTTTTCACTAGTGACTAGAGACATGTGCAGCTAGAAGAGACAAGATTCACTGATTCGCTGATGCTGTTCTGTGACATAAAACGTGTTCCAGCTAATCCAGAGAAACACACGTGTGATGATGGAGGTGAACTGTGAGCAGATATTTCAGTTCAGAGCAGACTAACTGGATAGCTAGCTCACTAGGTAAGTAAGCTAGTAGTGCAATAAGCTACAGAGATGCACTGCTGTGTGGTTAGCATGCCAGCGTTAATACTGATTGAGCTATTCACCTGGGTTATATGTGTAATATTTACCCACTGCTTTTTTGACGTGGCTGGTTAGCATAATATGGTGAGCTAGTTAGCTAGTTAAGTGCATTAACACAGACTAAGTGAAATGAATGGTTTTATAACCATTATCATCTTTTAACAAAGTTTTTCATAATGTTTGTGATCAAAAGTCTTTCAAGAGTCTGCTTGGCTTCTTTATTTCCTCTCAATATTTTTAACCACGCGGTGATGGTGGCTGTGCTAAGAGAAGAGTTATGTTACTGCTTTGCGCCGCACTTTATTTTGCTCAGCTTTGTCAGTGCTTCTTACCTGCAGTGACATTACCTTAAGATCCTACCTTATCTTTTTTTTTCAGAAAAACATCATCTGATCAAAGATGGTCAGCCAGATCGTATCTCTGCCGATGTGTGTAGTGCAGCAGGTGGTGGGATCCGGAAGGAGAAGTACAGTATGTGCTATAGTTATAGCATCAAGTTACTTCACACCACCATGAAGTTTAAACATACACACTAAATGTAAACTTTTTGTTTTGAGAAAGTTGATTATGAGAAAATTCCGCGTTCTGCTCGCTGGAACTACTTGTCTGCCAGGAAAATAAAAATCTAATATCTTGAATACAAATACAACCAACCGATCCTGGAGATCTAATGTTTTTCAAAATATTCTTTCCAAAGCATTCCAGCATACAGTAAAAAAATCAACCCCAGCCATAAGTGTTCATCAAGCTCATGTTTAGTGAAGGATGAGATGCTTCAGTTACATCACGACTAAAATCAGGTCTTTCCCAGATTTTCAAGTCTTTGTTCATGGAGATCTGCACTAGAAAGTGCTGTCCATGTAGTGTACTAAAAGTGTATAGAGGAATCTTTTCCAGGCAGAGAACCCAAGGTCCAAAGTGTTAGTGTGACACACAGTGTTATATCACAACAGCTAATCACATTCATCCGCTCTGTAGTGCAAGAGTTAACATGGGACAGAGTCAAAAACCTACATGTATTATAACAAAATGACATTTTAGGCAAAAAAAACAATAACAAAACTTTGTATATCTTACAGTATGTACTGGTATCTACTGACATTAGTGTACAGATTTCTTTTTGTAGTTCAGGACACAGCCTCCTCATTACTGAGTACTGAAACTCATTATGAAATGTCATGTAAGTAAGGAATGAAACACCTGGGGGTGTACTGTTATAGAAAAATAAGCATCGACGGGGGAATGTGATGAAAAGGAGTTACTGTTGCTACCCTGAATTTTATAACTTTCCTTTTTTATTCCTCTTATACCACAGCAATAGTACTTAAAAATGACAGAGTACTTTTTATCCATTTTTAGTTATGTGGAATGTCCATGAAACGAGAAACGAGTTAGTTCCTGTTATCACTTAAGCAGCTAAAAACAGTCCCCTCACCATCTTTTTTCACTCTCCTGAAGTTAATAAGACAGGAAATGCAGCTTGTCACATTACCGAGAAATTGGTAAAACGTAATGTTACTGCTGTACAAAGGGCTAACAGTGGAGACTCCTTCCATAAATAGTTGTTAGAATAGAAACAATAACATATTGGAAGCAGTGAATTAATATAAACTTGTGATTTACCTTGCAGCAGGACCTACTGTCTGAACTGCTGTCACAGAAACTTAATCAGCACCTTCTGACCAATCAGTTTGGAGAATTAAACAACACTGTGGTATAAATTCTTCTAAAAGTCTACATGCTTTGGGGAAAACTGGCTTTAATATCATTATTCACTTAACATGACATTCATAATGATCAGTTTGGCTAAAAACAGAGCTACGAGGCTAATGTAAATTGTATACATTTCATTTTTGGCCTCGGATATTTGCTCTTGTCTCTGATTGGTGGAAAAGCATACAGGAGTTTTAGTTACTGAAATATGTTCTGAGAGCAGAAGCTGACTAGCCGCCGAACCAAACTGATCACGATACTTTCTGCTCGGAGAAACCATCTGAATGAATAAAGCTCCTATTTGCGGTGGGAAAGCGGTCACATGACCCTGGCTCAGACCTCCGCTATAGAGTCAATGGGCTCGACCTGAGGCTCAGTGGGAGGAGTAGAAGCTTCCTCTACCGGCTGAGGAAAAGGTTCACGTGCAGCCTCGGGCACCATCACCTCCTCCACCACCTCCACCTGCGTTAAAAAATTATTAACATTAATGTAAATACTGTATGTGACAAGAGCAACAATAAACAAAAATAAGTCTGGACCTTAAACTAGTCCTAACATCTTAATCTTCATGCTAACATTATCCACATATTATCTAAAATGAATCGTGTGCTAATCTTAATCTTAGCCTGCTAATTTTGTCCATATGTTCTATTATTAGTTCCAGTGTCATAACTGTTGTCCTAATGTGCTAATCTTTGGTCCTAGCATTCACCTTATATGCGTAGTATACTCATAATATTGTCATCTTGGTTGTAATGTACTATCCATGGTCCTGACATGCTAATATTCATGCTAACATTATCTGTAAAGTACTAAAATGAATCCTAATATGCTATCTTAATCCTAGCTGGCTAATTTCACTCATGTATGTTATCATCAGTCCTAGAATGCTAACCTTAGTCATAATATGCTAATAAAATTTATTTTTGATCATAATATGGTAATCTTTGTCATAATCTTTGGACAAACATTTTTAAATATTAGCTTTATGGAACTAATATTACCCTGAAAATGCTAATCTTTGTCCTACTTTGCTAATCATGGACTTAATATGCTAATCTGCTTCTTTTTTGTGCCATTCAAAGATGCTTTATTGAGTATTAATGCTGCAGAGGCACAAAAACTGTTTTGAAAAACAGCTTTTTCTTCTGCATTTCAGCCTCATCAAGACATCCAGGCCAGAACACGTCTCCTCATAAACTAATGTTGTATGGTGTGTATTTAAGCATTAAACCTGACTGAGTGTTTTATATATATATAATGCTTCATGTTAGCACTCGGCAGTAAAATGTGAAATGTTTTGCTCTCTGTTTTTTAAAGAGCGGCCAAACCACTGCAGTGATTTTTTTTTTCAGAACAGTAACATTAGCTATAAACGAGATCTAGCGCCACATTTGTATGAAGTTCAGCATGACGTAATGGCTTCATTCTTGTGAGTTTCTTATAATCTCAGGGGTTTATGGATGAGATTCTCAGCTTGACGTTGATATTTCTGAGGTACTCGGGTTTCTGTACCTGAGGAGCTGCGGTCTCTGGCTGAGGTGGAGCTGGACGAGCTGGAGGACGTTCAATACGCTGAACCACACCAGGCAGCTGGAGAGCGAGAGAACATTAACCTTTAGCTCATAAAGAACATAAATATGGACTTTAAACATCAGATACAAATCATTTAATGGTTTTTGTACTTATACTTGCACTTCATCTTTTATTTTATCCTCAATCAAACAGTACAGTGTATGAAAAGTGCTTTATAAATACAACTTATTGTTATTGTTAATACTAGTAGTAGAAGTAATAGTAGCTGTATTTGTAGTAGTATTGATAGTATTAGTAGTAGAAGTGATACTAGCAGTATTAGTGTAGACACTGTTACTAAGGACTATTACAGAAACCCTGATATAGATGATTGTTGTTGTTGTTGTTGTTGTTGTTGTTCAGGCTGTGATGTGCACTGTGTTTCATTTATAAACCACACTAACATGCAGGCCTCCTTTAGCCAGAACGCTGAGTCCGAACAGAATGGTGACGATGCAGATGATCAGTTCCACCACCAGGAACAGCACCAACGTAGCCAACAAGCCGTCAATCAAGAGCTAAACTCCGCCCACAATCAGAGACACCAGAGCAAGGATCAGGTGTAAGTACTCAGTCAGAATGCTCAGTAACTACACAAACATATCACAGCGCATAAAATATGCACAAAACATCTATAATCACAAGTACAAAAGATTTTACATCACACCAGCATCAGGTTCGGGTTTTTTTTTGTTTTGTTGTGTTTTGTTTTCCCATAGCAATACAATAAAATATAATTCAAAACACTGTCCAAAGTGCAAAATGAACATAAAATTATAATTCCAATTAAGAGACTGTGGAAGCAAAAGAAACACGATACACTGAGGTGCCAAAGGTGCAGTAGAAGCACTGAAGCAACTCGGCAGTAAACTCTGCTTGAAAAATTGACACTAAATAATAGAATAATGTGAATTAAGTGCACATTCGCTTAACTTTTCTATTGAAGCAGCTCCATGCATTACAGAACCTCAAGCACAAGAGCGAATGTTACTTACTTTACAGGTTCTTTCGATCGTATAAGTGCATTTCTTGAAACAATGTTGTTGCTTTGAGAAAGCAGACACAAGAGACAAAGCTGGATTCAATTTTGCAAAAAGACCAAAAACATTTAACTTTAAACTCTAACCTCTAGCTGTGTCCAAAAGCTGAGTATTCAACAGAAACTGTTACAGTTTTTTTTTTTTTTTTATTGCTTGTCAAACTGCTCTGTCCAAAAAATCTGTACCAAGTGCAAACAATTAGTCTTCTCTGTTCTTTTTTTTTTGGCGTATATGTGATACAGATTTCATTTTTAAACGAACACATCAACAACAGATTGAATTCAGATCTAATCAGCATTCATACGTGAGCAGTAGGTGTAAATCCGATATATGGGCACGTGAGGAATGTACGTATATGTTTTTCACTTTGCATACACGTAACAGAAGTGTTAGCAAACGCAGCAGTCGAATCGAAAGCTTGTGCTTCTCAGTTCACTCACTTTAGCACTAATACAGGAACAGGAAATCTTGCAACGAATCATGCACATGACATTATTCATCTGGAAAAGGTGAACGTGTCACACACAGGTCATTTTTACAGCTCTGTTCACATTAACGACCGACACAGATCGCTTACAAATGCGAATGTGAACTGTTGCCAGAGAAAGAGAATGGAAAATGACCTTTAAAACATAAACAAGGACGAAACACACGTATGCACAACCGAAGGTAGTGACCAAATGACAGCACGTAACACCGCCATAAAGAAGAAAAAGAACAAAATATAGCTTACTTTAACACTTCAAACTATCCGTGTGCACACTGCGGCCACTTTATTAGGAATGCAGAAATATTTTCTCAGAGCAGAAACGATCCTGATTGGTTCGGTCAGGTTTGGAGCAATCCGTTTCTGCTGTGAGAATACACTGAAATAAGTAAAAAATCCCAAGTGTAGGTCTATAATTACTGACTGGAGCTCGTGTAGGATGTGTTTACACAAATGAACCACCATCAGACCACCACTGAGCAGAATTAATTAATTTCCCATTTTGAATTTCAAAGCACACTTGCATGCCTTGACTTGCCTTTGATTGGTGCCTATACAGCGTCTATCCATAGAGTTATCAAGAAAACTAAAATGACATGATTGTCATTTATTATATATACAATACATTAGTGTATGCTTTTTCTTGTTATGCTTATAAAATCACCTTCGGCCTAATTAGGATGCACTTCAGAAATGCTTCTGGGTGAATAATTTAACAGAAACAGAGAATCAGTTTCAAGTCGTCTGAAAGGACAAATGATTTTAGTAGCCGTGGGGATTATGGGAGGCGCTTACATTTAACACTTTCACTAAACTAGCATTATTTGCTGCATTGCTTAAAATTAGTAAAGCACAAGCAGAAGCATGTTAACACCTGTATTAATTAATGTTTGTTCAACTGGTTCATAAACGCACCTTCACTGACTAATGGTTTATTTTAACATGACTCAAGACAACTTAGCCAACAGTACAGCACGATGACAAGTACTGATAATCTGGGCACTGGGTCTGAACGCCGACCAGCTACAAGTTACACTGACATTAATTCAGCAAATTAAACACCACAAACTTATTAAGGAAGGCGCTGTTTCATTTAGGTTTTCAGAGAAATTCAAATGTTGATGATTTGGCTTATTTTGTTATTTTAGTGTACTTTAATATAAGGCATTAGCATTACATTCTTCTCTCAAGCTTCCTCAACTAACGTTACTTGTTAGGATAAATTCTGACAGAAGATCGTATCCATCGAAGCCCAGTGTTTGGGTTACAGCTCACATCTCTCCACTATCACACATGCACATGCTTCATTCACAAACGATTCAGTCACTACGGTGAACAATTCAATATCGGTCACTGTCAAGCAAGACGGTCAAGCATCATTCACTTTGTTCAGTTGCTGCTGATGGACTTGACAACTGCAAACTGCAAAACACAAAACACTGCAATTCCATACATGTCTATACAAGTCTCCATTACATGCTTAGATGTCAGTGCTTTTTTAAACATCTGTGGATTGTGGAAGTCATATTTATAATCGCGTGTGCACAGAAACTTCAATTACCAGAGATACGCTATATGCCCAAAAGTTTGTGTACCCCTGACCATCACCAGCCATGAACACTGACTATATCACTAATTCTTACTACCAATTTATTATGACTAGAAATACAAGGTTCCTGACCTCACTGCTCTCTCACAGAGCTTTATTACAGAGTGTGTAAATGGTCATGTAAGATCATTAATATAAACTCACTCTATGCCTGAATGCATCAGCTTGGTGCATGTCTGATTTCTTTTTGCACTTTGGTACAGTCCTTTGAAATATNAATTTTTTTAAAATGAAAAACTGTAACAGAACACAGAGGTCACTTTTCTATACCGATATCAATTTTATTCCTCATTCTGATTAAATACCTATTATCTTTTTTTTATTACGAGCATGCACAACAGTCTTGATTCCAACCATCACAAGCTCTGCAAAAATGTCTGGATCTCGTACAGTAAAAGAAATAATGCAGTGTAGCCTTTCAACCAAGAAATGTTATGTCCAGCTTCAGCTTTTATACAATGGACGTAGCTAAGAGCATACTGAAATCGAGACTATGTGCAATAAATGGGATGCTCGTGAATCTGATATGCAAATATGTCCTAAGTGTTTTCTGATTATTAATAATAAAACTAAATGCATGCAGATGCCTTGATGAAGATGTTACTATGACGATATTAATGTTACATGGAAACAGTTAGCTGTATTATTTGCTCATGCGGATAGAAATGCATCCCAGGCTTGTTAGTCAGTGACTAGAAATCGCGTGCGTGTGTGTGTGTGTGTGTGTGTGTGTGTGTGTGTGTGTGTGGGTGTGTGTGTGTTACCACAGCATAGATCTCCAGTCTCCTGCAGTGCTCGCAGTGATACGAGTCCTGTCTGTAGGGAAGGTGGCGAGACAGGAGGCCCAGAGCGGCTGTGGTGAATGCAGCACTCACAAGGTGAATGGCCAGAGTTGCCTTTACCTGCGCGCGCACACACACACACACACACACACACGAAGGGGAAGGATTTAACATGGCACCAAACATGCCTGGAAACATGGACAATTTTTTATCTTCCTCACAACACATTCTCCCATACAAAAGGAATTTCTTTCCAATCTTTTTTGATTATTATTTGTTATATTTCAACACCGACTCACCCAGAAAAGAGAAGGGAACCTCCCAGCATGGATCAGGATTGAACCGGAGGCAAGAATCTATTGAAACAGAGTTTTTGAGTTTTATTACAGAAACAAAAATCTGTGTTATTAAAGATATCGGCTAGTAATCTAATACACCAAGTATGTTATCTTCTGTTATTAAAACTGTATACACATTCTGAGGGGTCCTTCTTTAACAGAGGAAACTGTGTAATTATTGGCTGGTTGCTGTAGTATAAGTAGAATAAAATACTCATTTATATGTTATCGTAGGAAAGTTAACTACTTTGGTGTGATAACAACTTCATGCTGGAAGAAAAAAGAGCGAACCTGTTATTCCTGCCTGTAATTAAGGCTACTGAAGCGCTGTATTTTGAACGCTGATCAATTTATTATGTACAATCGAGGTATTTTTTGCCAATCCGCACCCAAGAGCCAGCTCTCTTCTATCATACGTCAGCCATCTACCAACCGGGGAGAGTGAAGACTAACACGTGCTTCCTCAGAGACACATGAAACCTGCCAACATCATCTTTTTGAACTGCTGCTCAAGCTGCATTACACACTGAGGAAAGCGCTGTCTGCCCTCTTCCACATACATGAGCTCACCAAAGCCTATGATTGGTCAGTGACAGGGGAGAGAGAGTATGTCCCTTCTACTCAGAGATCACAGCCAATTTGGCTGTCTTGTTCTCTGTTGTGCCTCTCAGGGTTGCAGGATTTTCACTGCATACACTTCAAAGTAGCGTTACTATCTCTGACCATCAGCTTTGATGCTATTACCTTCTTTCCAATGTGCACCCTCAATACCACGACTGAGGTGAGACCCTTGAGCAAGGCACCGATCCCCCAACTGCTCCCAGGGCGCCGCAGCTNGATGGGTTAAATGCAGAGCACAAATTTCGAGTATGGGTCACCACACTTGGCCACAAAGTCACTTCACTTCACTTCACAAACCATTGGGATTCACCTGCACGACGATCACAACCACTACGATGAGGTCGGGGGTGAAGTGAACTTCGTAGTAGATCTGAAGCACGGAGATACTCAGGCAAAGACACAAAACAGCGATGACGATCTGGATCGACTGAAATACAGAAAAGAACATTTAGATTAGTGAAATTGTGTCATTCACTCAACACAAAACGAAGCCACAAAAAAGCTATTTATAACAGTTAAGCTAAAGAAGTAAGACTCAACCACGTGTACCTTAAGTCATTGACCTTCTTGGTCATGTTCCAAATCACATGCTACCCTAACGATTATCGTCAGTACTCCAATACTAATACTCTAATACTACAGCTCAAACCGTCAAAATGGCCGACACAAAGCACAAAGAGGGAAGAAACACTATGAGCAAAAAGTTTAGTATAATTTTGGCATTGTAACATTACTGCAGTAAAAAAAAATCAGTCACAGGAACTAATGTGCACAATTTGCAAAAGACGAAGCCTTTATTTGACACATATACATCACAGCACTGTGAAATTCCTTTTGTGTCAATCATGATACAGCGCTCCTGGGAAAGATAAGGTTAAGGGCCTTGATCAAGGTCAAGGTGCTGGGGCTTGACCCCTGACATTCTGTGGTTGTGGTGTGTGATGTAGCGCTTACGTTTATGAGGCACTGAGTGGAGGCACTCACCCCTAAAGCTTTCGGTTCCACCTTCTGGAAAGTCTTCACCTGTCTGGGGGTCAGGTTGGCTGCAGGCTGGGCCGGGGCTTGACTCTCAATCCCCATGCTGTTATCGGTTATTATGCAAAAAATTTCAGAGCGGCACGTACAGGGCCTGAAAAAAAGAAAAGAAAGGAGAAGAAAAAGTTGAGAAGTAGAGAGATGGAAGGAGGTAAAGGTAGATACAGAGAAGGAACGGTATGACAAAAACGGACAACATGTATAATTAGGAATGTTTTACAGTTCGGAGATTACTGTAATATTTGATGGAGTTTTACTTATTGCTAATTTATTTTATACAAAATACATGAATGCAAAGACATTGCCATGTTTTATATCTTTTTATACCCACGCTGAGCTGTTCTCATTTCCATATATGGCCTCAAGGATACTCCTACTCAGACACGCTCATTTCCATATACAGGCTGAAGGACAGGCCCAAATCCAAGCGGATCCCATTTCCAAATATGGCCTTGAAAACATGTCCGCTCAGAGCGGATCTCATTTCCAAATATGGCCTTGAAAACATGTCCACTCAGAGCTGCTCTCCTTTCCAAATATGGCCTTGAAGACATGTCCACTCAGAGCGGATCCCATTTCCAAATATGGCCTTGAAGACATGTCCACTCAGAGCAGATCCCACTTCCAAATATGGCCTTGAAGACATGTCCACTCAGAGCGGATCCCATTTCCAAATATGGCCTTGAAGACATGTCCACTCAGAGCGGATCCCATTTCCAAATATGGCCTTGAAGACATGTCCACATGTCCATATACAGGCTCAAGGGCACACCCACTCAGAGATGAAGTCATTTGCATGTAAGTCTGCAAGGACATGTCCACTCAGAGATACTCCCATTTCCATATATAGACAACCACACGCCCATTTCGAGCTGATCTCATTCCCATATACGGCCCACTCAGAGTTGCTATCTTTTCCACATACGGCTTTATGGACACGCCCTCATAGAGCTGCAGTCATTTCCATATTCAGCTCATTTAGAAACACTTATTTACATATAGGGGCTAAAAGAAAACGCCCACTCAGAGACAGTCCTTTCTATATAGGTTCTCAAGGACACACCCACTCCAAGCCACTCCATAGGCTCAAGGACAAAAGATAAAGTCACTCAGGAAGAAAACAAACAAACAAAAACACTCTACAATGATTTATACTTTTGAAACTTAAACTCCATGTTTAGGATCATGGTGCTATTTATGTATGTATGTATTTATTTATTTGTCTGTCTGCTTATTTATTTATTTGTTTATCTATTTATCTGTCTATTTGTTTATTTGTCTGTCTGTCTTTCTTTCTTGTTATTTATTTATAAATAATAGCCAAAAGGGAATCATTTGAATGGAAAATGCAGACAGGGCGTTATAACGCGTCATGACATGAGCGGGACGTCCTGAGCTCTCTCTCTCTCTCTTCTCTCACATCATCTCTGCTTCATCTCCGCTTCATCTCTGGATGGAGTAAAGTTAAGATGCATGATGTTCCTGATCCAAGGCGTGCTGTGATGGCGTCCTGTTCAGTCCCGCATTGAGGATGAAGAGGAGGAGGATGAAGGGCAGGAGGTGGAGGATGCTGGGAGAGACACTGCGGCACTCGGATAACTTCCATGACTCAAGGCTTTTTTTTTTTTTTAACAGAAGAACTGAGCGGTATTTGTAACGCGCGCGCTACAGATTTGCGTCTTCAGTGCAGAGATGGAAACCCGACAATCAGTAAATACAGATTATAAACTTAAATTACTGCATGCATGAAGAATTAAATGCGTGATAAGGTATAGCATTAGCACCAGATGTGGAAAAAATATGATTTCTCTCCCGCTTTAAACGCAAAGGCAACTGCATCACTGGCCATTCAAAACACTTCACATAAAGAGAATAAACACTAAGACAGCTCTGATCATGCAAGTTTCTGTCCCAGCACATACCTGTGTGTGTGTGTGTGTGTGTGTGTGTGTGTGTGTGTGTGCGCGCGCGCCCGAGCCTTGGAATAATTATTTTTCACATCCTAGCACGAGTCCATCATCATGCACCGAGTTTAAAACGTGTAAAATGACACACAAATGCGTTAAAAGCAGGAATGCGTTAAAAGAGTTTTCTAGGATGACGTGATGACTAAATTTAGCAGCCTACCTGCAGAAAGCTGGTGCAGGATGATGCAGGAGAGAGAGAGAGAGAGAGAGAGAGAGAGAGAGAGACCCGCACACGGGATCCCGCCCCCTGCACAGCAGCAGCAGCAGCTCTGGTATCCAGCAGTCACATGTACCACCACACAGACATGCAAAACTTCATAAAAAGCTTAATAACCCTGCTGTAGGGTGTGTAGGAGAGTGAAGAACAGTGTGTGTCAATCAGTGCTCCGGTTATTCAGCTGGATAAAGCGCATCTTACTGCCACCTAGTGGCTAGAAAAAGCCCAGCTTTGTGGATGTGTTCACATTGGTTTCTTCCTCACTGCATCCTCTTTATGCTTCAGACTCAGTGAAGGAGGCGTGGCCTTGGTGTGGCAGTTCCGGGAAAAACGGAAGCATGGTCTGGGTGTCCATCAGGCCCAGGAAAGGAGGAGGTGTGGCCTTTTCAGTGTCAGTCCCTGAAAAGGAGGCGTGGCCTATGTGTGTGTGTCAGTCCCAAGAAAAAAAGGAGGTGTGGTCTTTGGGCGTGTCAGTCCCAGAAAAGTGGGTGTGGCCTTTGTATGTGTCAGTCCCAGGAAAAAAGGAGGTGTGGTCTTTGTGTCTGTCAGTCCCAGAAAAGTGGGTGTGGCCTTTGTGTGTGTCAGTGCCAGAAAAAAGGAGAGGCGTGGCCTGTGTTCATCATGCCCAGAAAAAAGGAGGTGTGGCCATTTTAGTGTCAGTCCCTGAAAAAGAAGGCGTGGCCTGTGTGTGTGTGTCAGTCCCAGGAAAAAAGGAGGTGTGGTCTTTGTGTGTCAGTCCCAGAAAAGTGGGTGTGGCCTGTGTGTGTGTGTGTGTGTGTCAGTCCCAGGAAAGTGGGTGTGGCCTTTGTGTGTGTCAGTCCCAGGAAAGTGGGTGTGGCCTTTGTGTGTGTCAGTCCCAGGAAAAAGGGGGGGAGGCGTGGCCTGTGGCCATCACTCCCAGAAAAAAGAAGGAGGCATGGCCTTTGTGTTTGTCAGTCCCAGGAAAAAAAGAGGCTTACTCTTACTCATAGCAACACTTAAAAAAAAAAAAAAGAAAGAAAAACACTGCATGGCACAATCCTGGATTACACTTCAGCATGAACTCTGGCTGCACTCAATGTATTCATAAATCTGTCAGTTACAGCAGTTAGCACTGATCACTTTTCTCTGAAGGAGTGACACACCGGTAATTTTTAAGCCTTTATTTAAAATATATAATTACATAACAGACATTTGTATAAAAATATATTGCTAATCTTTTAAACAGTGGTGAGCTGATTTTCCCTCCCTCCCCCAACCCTAACTGAAAAAAAAAGTGTCCAACAACACGTACCAAGTTTTTATGTGTGCGTATGTGTGTGTGTGTGTGTGTGTGTGTGTGTGTGTGTGTATGGGGGTATATTATGTTAAAATGCCTCCAGTTTCACATGAGTAAAAAGTTTGGCAAATCACAGTCCACGTGTGAGGATCCAGTCAGTAACATTGTTTACACTCAGACTAACAGAACTAAGCATGTGCCGATACTCAGCTGTAAAATATTCCACAAAAATAAATCACACCCTTTCACCAGGGACATTTCATATTCCACGCTGCGCAGGGAGGCGGTGTGTGTGAGGGCAGTGCTGGTGCTCCGGAGATAAGGTCCGTCTCGTTCAGAACGACGGTTTGTCCTTTAAAGTTCCTTACAGTGGACAAATCTGAAGGCATCATCATCATCATCATCATCATCATCATCTTGTCATGTTTAAACACATATCCGTAGCTGTGATCACATGAGATGCTGCACAATAAAAACAGCTCAAGGTAAACATGTCAGTCTTTACCAGTAAAATAATGTGATATCATCATAAACCAGGATTAAAAAGTCTGGCTTTCTGTTGAACCAGAACAAGGTGATTAAACCCTAAAAACATTCAACAGTACCCTTATTTCAAACACGTCCATATTCCCTTACACGGCAGAATGATCCCAGCCCAGTATCGACCACTGTATAGATTCATTTACAGCTCAAGTATAAACAAAAAGGTGCAGATTAACTCAAGTCCACGTGTATAAACCTTTACTCACGCTCTCCACGCTCTCGCGCTGGTGAGAGTCACGCCACTGAGAAGCAGTCTACAATATTTACACGTAGGTTTGCTACCAAAGTGCCAACAGCAGCATATTTATTAGCTATTTAACACAGACCAGAACGAAAAAAGCAAACAAAAAGGATTTAAATCTGCTGATCGTGTTGGATGTACTGAGATTTCATGACGATATTAATGATTCGTTACTGTATAGCGACAGATGTTAGTTAAACTGACAAAATAAAAAATTACAAGACAATACTGCGAAATCTAAATCCAGCACAGGAACCTGCAGTCACTTTACATAAAAAATAAAGCACTTTGTCTATAAGCTACAGGTTTATCATCAACTTATTATAAAAAAATGTTTAAAAAAAAAAATACTGCAGTAACTATAATATCAGATTTCATTTCCAACTCCGCTCAGAAGTCGAGTGAGACTTGGACCTGGAGGTGAGACTGAAAACCTGATGATGAGCTTTTTTACGCGCTAGAGTGGCTTCGGACGAAAGAAGCGTACCTTGTCTCAGAAAAACATTCACTGGAACTATGTGCCACGTTCGTACAGAGCCGAGAAATATTCACAGGAAAAAGTGCGGTCCGTTACGAGTGGTGGGGTCGCATGCTTAACAACGGACTCCTCGCCTTCGGTCCGTACCACATGACCGTCCTTTTCACATAGCTACTATTACTTTACCGCGGCATGAGAAAGTGCAGATTAACTTAAGTACAAATGAGTTCAATCAGCGTTAATTAGCAACGTAACGGCTGAAATAGAAACAGTTTCAGCGTTGTGAATTTGCTGTGCTAGTAAAGGTGACGATGTCAACACACAATTCTCCTGAAACATAGATAGATAGATAGATAGATAGATAGATAGAGTTTATTGTCACTGTATTTCTACAACGAGATGAATGGAATGACGGGTCACGTCGTCCCCCTATAAGGAGAGGAGAGGTCCTTAAAGCAGCCATGCGAGGCGCTAGCGTCCTCTCATCCACGATAGAAGAACATTAACAGAACAGTCAAAGCAATGAACGAAGTCACAAACACATACGATGTCAATGGAGCAGTTACGTGAGGGGTCTTTTTAGTTGGTTACGGTACGGGAGGATGTGTGTGGGGGGGGGGGGGGGGGGGGGCCAAAAATAAAATAAAAAAAAAAAAATGAACAGGTTGGCAGGAAATTAAAAGGGCAAAGTAATAAACAAAAACATTTTTGGAAAACAAAAANGGGGGTGCGTGCGGGGGTTGGGGGGCCGGGGGCCGGGGGGGGGGGCGCCCCCCCCCGCCCGCGCCCGCCGCGCCCCCCCCCCCCCCCCAAGAGATTAGAGAAAAGAGGAAAATGTGACGCTGAGGCAGTCCTTGACTAGGGCAGAGTATTTACGAAAACAGTGTGTGCTAGCCAAATTGCTACAAGAGCCTTAAAAACCAGAGCAGGCCACTTTCTAAGAAAATGTAGAAATAGTGAAAGCTCAGAGTGATCCTCTTAACAAGTCCACTTTTAAAGCTCCACTAAATAATTTACTTAAATACATAAAAATGGCATTTTTCATGAATCTTTCTGACTCCTATCTCTTGCCTGCTCACTCATCCTGTGCGACTGGGATAGAAGCTGCATCTGCCTGCATTTGCTTGCACATTTTTTTCCCTAAAGGTGCTGAAAGGAGCAGGAACTGGCAGAGGAGCTCCATCACGACCAGACAACAGTCAAGCTGCGACGTACCAGAAAGCAGCCATTAAAAATGAGACGAAACTTTAAACAAACAAAAAGTTTGTTCTGAGCAAAAGCCAAAGTTTCTGAACATAACATTCCTGAACTGTTGAGAAAAAATAGGAATCAATGCCACAGGATGTGACGTTATAGAAAAAAAACAACTACTGCTGGTGTGATGCGGCTCAACACGCTTTTTTTTTATCCGTTTATAGTTACGTTTGACGTTGTGGAACATCCGCAAAAAGTTAGTTCCTGTCATCAATTACGTTATAGCAGCTATAAACTCTCGCTCCCTCACCAGCCTCACTTTTCTCACTCTTGAAGCTAAAAACGTTACTGAGAAACTGCGGAGCTCAAACTCGTCCGTCCTGAAGACTTCCCTCACGGTGGAAAACGTAAAATTCCACATTTATCTTAAAGCACTGACACAGACTCAAGTCTTCCAACGTAAATGTTAAATAAACATCTCCTTACAGAAAGCTTCACCAGAGCGACGTTTGTACGCTTTCGTTATTAAATAACATCATTCTGAAGAAAAAAACAAATGTGTTAATATTAGATTATGTGGAGCATCAGCCGGACGAGGCTTTGTGTAAGCTGTTACCATAGAAACGTTAGCGTATTGGAACGAGAGCATTAACATGAACCACGGAAGGCTGTGGCATGGTCAGGACTCGAACTCACGATCTTCAGATATCGTTCGCTCGCAAACTGACGTTTTGTTTCGTTTCTCTGGTGAAACCCTTGAATTTCTTCATTTCTCGAATTCTTTTCATAGTATTCCACCTCTAGTCAGAACTACATTTCGCTCTTGAGCTGAAAGTATCATTACGCTGTTAATAAACATGACAGAAGCAGGCTGTAGTAGCTCTGTACCGGCTCAGAAGCAGGTGACATAAAAGGCTATAGTGTGGTAAAAACCCACAAGTTCTGATTGGTCAGTAAAGGCAGTAAAAGCTGTGCGATTGGTGCTCAGATAGGAATGTTGGGTAGGTGGCCGTTGGAGCCGTTTGATACGCCGTTGCTTGGTGTGTTTGGAGATTTCTGCCCGTTGTGTTTATCCAGTTGAGGTGAATTCCCCCGTAGTGCCTCCCTCTCCTGATCTGTACCTCCCTCTGTCGCTCCTGTATCTCTGTGCAACGAGGGTAAGCGCGGCACCGTCCTGCTGCGATAGCTCTTCCTCAAGTTGTACGCCGCCACCAATAGCAACGCGCAAATACAAATGACTAACAGCACTGAGACGGTCACCAGCTCCTTCAGGTAACTCGTCCTGGTCTCCCGCTGCAGCATGTTGGTCGAGCCATCGGCAGGAGCCTGAGTGGAGCTCGGGCTGACGGCGCTCGCGGTTGCGCTCGGCGTCGGCTTCTGCGTTTTCTCCACTGTGGGTTTCTTCTCTACAGCGTTGGCCGTCGTCTTGATCTTCGGCAGAGTCGTGGTCTGTCTCCCAGTCTCGGGGCTGTGGGTGGGGGAAGTGGAGGGGGGCTGAAGGGTGAAGTCATCCTTCTGGAGGACCTCGTAAACGGCGAGCGTCTGGGTGAAGCCGTTCTCAACGGCCTGACACATGTAGGTGCCCAGCGTTGTGGGCGTGGCCAGGAAGCTGAGGTTGCCACGATCCTCCTGCATGTAGATGTCTGGTGAGAGCTCACCTCTGAGTCGCTCCCAGCGCAGCTGCGCCAGCTGTGACGGCAGCAGGCACCGAAGACGCACCACCTCTTTCAGAGACACCGGAACCAGCACCCCTGCACAGGTCAGAGTGTCAGGACACTTTTAAATTACTGCGCTTGTCTTTGTATAATTATTGTAGCATTCCATATGTACCATTACTTTTATTACAAAGTTAATTATCTCAGATTATACATATTTATTTAAATATTTGAGTTTTCATTGTTCCTCTAGGTGGTCAGAACACGCTATAAAACATCTTGAGCTGCTTTGTATTCCATTCTTAAACTTAAATTGTTCTTAAGTGAGCTCCTGACAGTGTAAGCGTGTGTGTAGTGTGTGTAGTGTGTGTGTAGTGTGTGTAGTGTGTGGAAGTCCTACTCACTAGGGGGAGCACTGTTCACAATGGAGCGTCCTCTTGAAACCAGCGTGGTGAAGGTGTTGCACACTTTCGACACGTTTCCTCCATCATGTAGGACTGGTGACTCCTCTCGTCACTCCTCTTTGTGTTGTGTGTGCGACTTGTAGCGATTGGTTGTCGAGCAATTAGTGTACAGAAAAAACGGAAACGTTCACAATGCCATAAACATCTGCCATGCTGGCTATGGACAGGAACTGTGTGTATGTTTTGTGTGTGTTCCTTTGTGTTTTTCTGCATTTGTCTGTGTGTCTTTGTGTGTTTATGTGTTTGCGTTTTGTTTCTGTCATTTGTGTGTCTCTATGTTCTTACGCATATTTATATCTGTTTGTATTTTTTCTCTTTATGTCTGTGTGTGTGTATGTGTGTGTGTGCTTGGTCACTTGCGTTTGTTCTTATGTGTGTTGATGTGTATGTCTGTGTGTTCATCAGTGTTTGTTTGTTCTCATTTGTGTTTATGTCTGCGTTTGTGTGTTTGTGTGTTCGTTTGTGTGCTCATTTGCTTGAGTGTCTGTGTGTTGGGTTTTTATGTGTGTTTACGTTTTGTCTGTATGTTTGTCTGTTTGTTTATCTTCTGTGTGTTTGTGTGTTCATTCATTTGTGTTTATTTGTGTGATTGCTTCAGTTTGTTTCTCTGCTTGTGTGTGTGTGTGTTTTAGAGTAGCGTGAGTACTTACGCCTGGTCCTTGATAGATGAGACGCGAGCACACACTCGCTGTGTTGGGTCCCAGGCACAGAAAGGATCTCTGGCTAACACACACTCAGCACAGCTCCAGTAGTGTGAGCAGTTCGAGACAGGAACAGAGGCGACTCCCTCTGAGGAGCCCACTAACACTGCGCCCTACACAGGACACAAAACGCTGTCAAACACACACACACACACACACGCAGGCACACACACTCCTTCCTAGACGACCTCCTCCTAACCACAACCTGTGTGTTTATTGTGTTGTGTTACTCTGTACAGATCGTATAATGCGCATGTGTGTATTGTAAGGTTCTCTATAGTGAGTGTTTAATGAGCAGTAATAAGAGACGCTGTGTTTGACCTCTGACCCTGAACCTGCTCATTAGAACCAAGTGGTACCTTTGAGATGGAGAGCAGGAGGTTCTTGACACGCTGAGGCTGCCTCAACACCTGGATCTCCTCGATGATGTGAGCTCTGCCCTCCAAATCGTGCCGAAACACGTCCATCGGCGAAAGATGTCTCTCGTCTGCATAATCGTACTACACACACACACACACACACAGTGTGTGTGTGTGTGTGAAGCCTGTGTTGTGACATCAGGTCTGCAGTTCCAGCAGTATTCATATATGAAGAGCTGTGTACCTAGAGAATGTGTGTGTGTGTTACCTGTGAGCAGGTACAGGACGGTGTATTCTCTCCCATGAGCTCCCTTCACTCTCTGAGCTGCGATGTTGCTATAGCGCTGGTCAGGTGACACCAACGTCAGCCCTTGATTGGCTGGAGACACGCTCTTATCAGCCAGGAAGTTCTCCTTGACGAAGCGGAGCGCGTTATCTGAGGCGTTATGGAGGCCACACTGCATGGACAGAAGTCACACACACACATAAATATATATGTTAGTGTGTGTATTAGTGTGTTCTATATCAGATATTGTTGTTATGTTATCGAGTGGCCCTGCCTCTCCAGGATTAGCGTAGAAGAGGACGTACGCACTCGAGGTAAAGTCGCACAGGGACAAGTCGTGAAACATCAAAGGCCGTTTGTGCCGAAAAATGGCTCTGAGGCTGAACACACACACGGCTGAGCGACCGGAGTTGATGGACCTGCAGTGAAAAAACAAACCACGCAGAGAAATTCAGCTCTTCTCACGTTAGCATAGCTGAAAATGTCCAGTTTAACACCAACACTCCATTCCTCATACTGTCTGATTTATAATCTTATTAGTGTAAACACTCTAATCGCGAAATAAGTGGTGACGCTCGACTTCTACGGCATCTTCTCGCACAGCAGGAGCGACCGCGGGAGAGCTGGCCGCAGCGTGGTGATGTCCTGCAGGACGTTATAGGGCAGCTCTTCTCTGGCCTGACACAGAAGCTGAGCTTTAGTGAAGGTGGTCCATCGTCGCTGCAGAGTCCGCTGTCCCCCTACATCGCTCTGGACACACACACACACACACACACACACACTTTCATTATTAATAAACATCATCACCAAAAACACATATCCTATAATTACTCCACTCTAAAGCACACAGAAAATGGCTCACCGTGCAAACCTGAGCGACGCGAGACACCGTGAACTTGTCGATGAAGTCGTACTCTCGACCCATCTCGCTAAAGAAGAAATAAACCTTTTCATCGCTCGGGATGTACGTGGAGCTGATGAAGGTGGGATCTGAAAAAAAAAAACAAACGATTTGTTGAGAAAGACAGATAAACAATAACACAAATTAAGCATCTCTCTCAAACATCCTATACAGGTTACATATAAAAAGCAAACACACATTATTGTTGGAATATACATTATTATTTTTGAACCTTCTAGCCAGCCCGGGGTGTCGTCCAGCTTCATATCCACATGGTCACCTTCACTCAGATGACGAGAGATGACGGGACGATTCCCTCTGTAGTCTGCTACTGTGGCGGTGTAAAGTTCTCCACCTAAACACACATGCACACGCACACACACACACACACGTGCACAGGTCTGTGCATGAGGCAGTTTCACATGCCAATAACGAGATAGATATAGATAACTTCCTGAGGCACTAAAGGAAGTCAACACAAAGTCACATGGTGCATGCAAAACTCGAGTGCATACGAGCAGCACAACTGCAAGCTTTTGCTCACGTTTTCTTTTCCTTCTTCCTCTTGTTTTCCTTTCCCACATGATCTTATGTCTTTTTGTGTGCAAAACACAGAGACAGACAGAGAGAGAGACAGAGAGAGAGAGCGAGAGAGAGAGAGAGAGAGAGAGAGAGAGAGAGAGAGAGAGAGCTCTTACCCACAGTAATGGCTGTGTTTTTGTGGTAGGGGTTGTAAGGGCAGCGACCTCGGCCCTCCTCGGCTTTACCGCTGGGACTCGCGGCCAGAGAGAACTGCTCAGAGCTCTGACACAACATCACGACAAGGGGAATCATTATTAAATACTGAAAATGCCGCACAACAATGTAAACACAACATCAGCTTGTTAGTAAATCTTCCGTCCTTGTATACACAAGCCTTAAGAGCGCTGCAGAGAGAGAGAGAGACGCTCAGAGAGATGCGGAGTGACCGCTGGAGGTCTGGGAGAGAACGAGTGTGTTACAGTGAGCTCTTACGTACATCGACGTCGCTCCTGACTTCCGTTTGCAAGGTGTGCGCTTGTACACGCACCTCAAGTCCTGGACGTCGTGAGCGACAAAGTTCGGACAGTCCGTCTGGAGGGGGAGAGAGACGCACAGGGTAACTGTAATGTCCATGTGATCCTTCAATCATATTGTTTTTCGATGTAAAAAATCCCAAACTCCTCATTTTCCTTTTTACCTCAGTCGTGCCCTTCATGATGCAGTCTCTCAGATCGCTCTCCGTGGGTGACCAGTCGATCTAAAAGAGGACACAATGACGTGAGCACCTCCTGACGAGACGTCAGTTCACAGCGCCACAAATATTTATTTCAGAATTGCTGTAGAGGAGAGTTTCCACACATGTCGGAGTACGGCGAGGGAATAAGACGATGTTATATCAACATTACATCACAGTAAACCTTTCTTAAATATTCACCATACGACAAAAAGATTTCTTTGTATACAACAGAGGATGGAGCTGTGTTGTATACAAAGAAAGAAAGAAAAAGTAGAGAAATTGAGCAAATGTTAATTATAGTGCTGGAAGCATAAGAACCAAATATTGAAAAACGCTAATATTCTTATTATTCAGAATCACAGGTATTTTACACTTCGATATTTAGTAATGTTTGTTGCTGTGCAAAAAAAGTCTCCTGTCAGTTAAGCGGTGAAGAAAATTACAGGACTGCCATCTCTAAAAATGAAGCCGCTTTCAAATTTGTCCAAAATAAGAGGCCTTAGAAAGCAGCTGTTCCTCTGCTGCCTTTAAACACACACGTGATCATACTGTGGAGTGGCTCAGATAACAATACTGAGCATGTTGAGTACCTGACTACCTGCATGACCTGATGACCTGTCAGCACACACACACGCACACACACACACACACACACACACCTTCTTGCTGAGCTGCAGGCTTCCTGCCTTGCTAATACTGAGGGAGAGAACAGCATCTCTCGCTCCCACGAACAGCGTCTCCTCATCGTCGCTCAGCAGGAGTGTGGTGGTGTTATAAACATCAGGAAGAGTGAAGAGCGTGAAAGGTCGGCCAGGGCTCTCTGCAATGAGACACACACACGCACACACACACACGCGCACACGCACACACACGCACACACACATGCACATTAATATCCAACAATTTTTTTTGTTTCTCCACAAAACTGATGCGTCCAATGGTAGTGACTGAATTGTTCAGTCTTTATAATTATATTTACTGATCTGTCAGTCTCAGTAAAGGAGGCGTGGCCTCTGAGCTGTCAGTCTCAGTAAAGGAGGTGTGGCCTCTGATCTGTCAGTCTCAGTAAAGGAGGCGTGGCCTCTGATCTGTCAGTCTCAGTAAAGGAGGTGTGGCCTCTGATCTGTCAGTCTCAGTAAAGGAGGTGTGGCCTCTGATC
>CM074973.1:3478135-3490101 GCA_037577455.1 Pangasius macronema
TGTGTGTGTGTGTGTGTGTGTGTGTGTGTGTGTGTGCGTGTGTGTGTGTGTGTGTGTGTGTGTGTGTGTGTGTGTGCGATTGTGTTTTGTGCTGTCCGTCTGTGTCACAGTTTGGAGTATGTAAGTGGCAGAAAACACAACTAATCACAGCTACTGTGTAGTTTAATAAACTGATTATTTTATGTTTACACTCTCAGGAGGTAAAAAGAAGACAAAGAGATTCTCCACACCGGTATGATGAGATTGGCTACACATCAGGGACATCTACAAAACAAGGCCATAAAGCTGAAGGGTTTGAATAATTCTCTGTGTGTTTATAGGATGTGCAGTACGCAAGTTTGGACCTGAACAGTAACGGACAACAAAGAAGCACCATTTTAAACAGGAATATTCAGCTTAATGAATGAGTGAATGAGTGAGGGAGTGAATGAGTGAATGAGTGAGGGAGTGAGTGAGTGAGTGAGTGAGTGTGTGATTGAGTGAGTGAGTTAATGAGTGAGTGAGTGAGTTAATGAGTGAGTAAAAGAGTGAGTTAATGAATGATTGAGTTAATGAATGATTAATGATTAATGATTATTATTAAGTAGTAGTAAAAGTTGTATAAGCTCTTCTTAGTATATATCATACTGAATAATAAACCACTGGCAATATCACATACGAATGAGTGATTGAGTTAATGAGTGAGTGAGTGAGTGAGTGAGTGAGGGAGTGAGTGAGGGAGGGAGGGAGGGAGATTGAGTGAGGGAGTTAATGAATGAGCCAATGATTGAGTGAGTGTGTTAGTGAGTGAGTGAAGAAAAGCATTATGATGTCCTAAAATGACCAATAAAACCTGACACCTAAACAACTATTATACTGTATTATTATTATTATTATTATTATTATTATTATTATTATTATAAGTAGTATTAATATTTGTATAAGTTATACTTAGTATATGTCATATTATTAATAATAAACCATTGGCAATCACACATTACAATAATACAATATAAACATTAATCAAATATAAATTAATAGAATATATTACATTCTAATTATATTAATACACTAATATTTGCATCTGGTAATAAACAGAGAAGTGTTCTCATGCAACAACATTACAAGCAAAACGCACAAAAATACATTATTTACATTTTGTACAGTGAGCAAAATGTATTCATTCTTCCTGCATGGAAGAGTCATCAGAAGGAACCCTTACCTGTGACCTCATCTACAGTAGATAAAGCAGAATCATTTTGAAAAAAAAAAGTGCTTTGTACTGATGAAGTGAAAAATGAAATCTTTGGCCACGATCTCCCAAGGTATGCTTGGAGAAAAAAGGAGCACCATATGATGAAAAGAACATCTTTGTAACTGTTAAGCTTCAGGCTTTGTGTGGCCGCTAGGGTCACAGGGAACACTGCATAAGTGGAAGATGGAAGAATGGATTCCAGTATAAATCAGCAAACCCATGAAGCAACTATGACACAGTCAGTGAACCTGAAGCTGAAAAGAAATTGGTTTCTACAGCAGGTTGATCCAAAACATACCTCAGAATCCAGCATGAACTGCTTCAAGAAGGACAAGCAGAAGCTTTTGGAATGGCCCTCACAGTCCTCTGGTGTCACTGAAAACCTGAGGGTAGATCTTAAACCTGCGGCACAACATGCTGCATGCGTACAATACAGCCTCAGAACTAGAAACGCTCAGCAAGGAAGAGTGAGTGAAAATTCGTAAGACAGGAATAAAAAGTCTAGCTGGCTACAAAAAGCATTTTCTAAAAAAGCATTTCTGTGATATCTGTCAAAGACGGATGTTACTAAGTACTCACTTAGGGTGTCCAAACATTTGCACATTTTTTAATTAATCAAATATAAAGTAACTGTGCAAATAGTTTCAGGAAAATGTTATTTTGTATTTTGTATTTAGGGTGCCCAAACTTTTGCATACAGCTCTAGTTCCCTTCGATGTATATAAATTTAGATGCATATATCTTTGTATTATCATATATATCATCATTTGTCTTACACGATCCGATATAGGGTTGCTGCTTCAATATATAGCATGTACTAGATTATGTTTAGTGTTATGATATGTTCCATAAAAATCTAGATTTAACTTTATTTTGCTTTTCTTGTGATGGATGCGCATGAACTATTTTGCCCATGAACTTTATCTGTGTCAAACTCTGTTTTCAGTTACTCAGTTTCCTTTTTTTTTAACACCAGGCTCATGCGTGTTAAGGCGCAGAGCGCAGGCATGGCCACTGGCTTCCTTGCAACGACGACAACAGCAAAAAAAACCCCAAAATGTCACTGTTTGTGCTGCATTTGCATGCTGGAGAATTACAATGCGGATTTTCAGGGTCGCGAAACCACAGTAGCTGAAGCGAGGGTGTGTGATGGCCCCTGTACACTCCAGCTACGCTCGCCCGAGTCCTGTGTGGTTAGAGCAAACTGAGCTGTAAAGCATAGCATCAAAGCAGGATGTCAGGTGGAGAAGGTCCTCTCAACGGACAGCAGTGTGCACCTGGGCTGAATTTCAGATCTCAGCGCTGATATTAGCCGCGCTTTTAAACCACCTGAACACACACTGTGCACTGAACACACACTTTGGTCACTGCGGGTGCTGAGTCACTCTGATGTCTAATCTTTACCTGTTACACCAAACCACACGTTGGTACTTTCACAATCTGCTGTACAGTTTTATTGACTGACGTTCCTTAATATTAGGATACGCTTCATGTGTGTGTGTGACCTAATATTTATATATTTTTCAAGAAAACGTGTTTCAGTGTATTCTGAGATGCTTTTCTGCTCACCACGGTTGTAAAAAGTTGTTAGCCTTCCTGTTAGCATCAGTCTGACCAATGTCCTGTGAACTCTCTCATCGACAAGGTGTTTCCTGTGTTTTTTTTTTTTGTTTTTCACACCATTCCATGTAAACTCTAGAGATCGTTCTGTTCAGCAGCTTTGAAACCAGGCCACAAAGTCACTGAGATCACTTTATTCCTCATTCTTATGTCTGATTTGAACATAACTACTGCCTATACGGTATATAAAAATATCTAATAAAATAGTTCTCTTGTAGTTTGAGTGGGAAAATGTGAATTATTCTGAAGTATTACTATGTGTAATGTTTATTTATATTAATATATTGCCAATAATTCTGTAGCGCACTGTCCTGGTTTTGGTAGAATTTTTATTTCAGTCATTTACTGAATATCAAGTAATTAAAGTGAATTTAAAACCTGAATATTTTGCAATGAGTTGAATCTGAATTATTTCTTTTTTGGCTGATGACTTGTTTTTTTTTTTTATTTTTTGAAGAATGAATTTTGGTGTTTGTTAGATTTTTTTTTTGCTACTTTTCGAATATTTATAGAGCCGATTTAATTGAAGTTGATTTTACACTAAGAGCAGAGGGACTTGTACTTGATTTACTAGAAATTACTCCATAATTCTTTTATGAGGGCTGAAAAATGATGCTCTGGGAGAAATAATACATTATTTATGTAGTAAAACAACTTACGACATACATTTAACTCGTAGATCTCAAAGTGGAGATCCCCAGAGGTCTGTGAATCATAGCCATGGGGTGTGTCATTTCTGTTTACTTTATTTAATCTTTGTTGGGGAAATCATAACAAAGTTATTATACTTATAAATAAAGACAACAGGAATTTAGTGACAGTTTTAATATTTTCAGAAATTAAAAAAAAAAATTCTGGTTCAAGTATATTTTTAATTAATAACATTTCTATAATTTAGTTTATAGTTTGTAAAATAAATCTGTACTCAAATGATCTGTGATTTTATTTTATTTTTTAAAAAAATTTGTATTATTTTTTACAGTTAAAGTGGTCCATTTCTGCAACAAGTTGGAGAACCCCTGCATTACCCAATTTATAGAAAAGTTACACCTCTTTTTATTTGAACTCATCTGGTTTGCGTAATGTCTTTTATTTAATGTGTAAAGGTCTATCTATAATCTGTGTATCGCCGATCAAAGTTTTCTTATTCTTGCTGAATGGAAAAAGTCTTTTGTTCTCTTTGGCTGCGTGTAAGGGGCAGGACGTCTCCTGTAGCCCTCGCTGCAAAAGCGCCTGACGCTTCCCTTTTCATCTGGAGATGTCTGAGATAAGAGCGACTGAGCGCTTCAGCATGGCGGCTCGACTGCTGCTCCTCTGCTGTGTTTGCACTCTGAGAAGTAAGTGTTACGTCTTTTCTGTTCCCTGCGTGTTAAACACAGTGAGCTGCATCAGGGCTTTAGAAACCCACCATGATCAGTATGGTAAGATACAGAGACCAGGATTATTCACCAGCTATAATCAGGACATCACAGGGTTTAAAGCCCAGCAACTATAACATGACATATAAAATAAAAATATCAGATAGACATAATTACATGCTACAAGAAAAAAATTTAAATTAAATTTTATTCGCTATCAGAATCAGTAATAGAACAACTTATGTTGATAAATATGCAATTTTATTTAATCATACACATTCTACTGCATTATTACTAAAGTGCTATTTTTATTAAGCACAATAAAATATTTTATATTATTTTTAAGCGCACTAATGCAGATATAATCCAACAGATATTCAGTAAAAAATTATTTCCTTTATTTTGCATTTAATTTTCATTACTTTACATTAGTCTATATCATATATATCATATTATATTACATTAGTGTACACACATTACTGTGCAAAATTATAGGCAGCCTAATATCTTTATACAGATTCTGCCTTGATTTTTATTTTATGTTATTATTTATTTATTTATTTATTTATTTATTTATTTTTTAAATTACTGTGTCAGTAGATTAGGATCAATTATTCAATCAGGGTCTCAATCAGGGTCTACTTATTTTTATTTATTTTTTAAAATTAATTAATAAATAATTTAAATAAAATTCCCCCCAAAAAGTTGTTTTTTATGTTGATGTTGTTAAAGAGCATAACATAATCAGTATAAAGCAGTTTTCAGATAAAAAGTACACTTCTCATGTGTTTTCAGGTCTGAATAAATATATCATCAATTTATAATTACTCAATAGTTTACATGCAGGTTGTGTATTTTCTTTTTTTTTTCTTTTTTTTTAAAATTTGCGCTAGAAATTAAATGTCTTCTTTATAGGCAATGTAATTATGCAATGTAAAATCATAACTACTTTTATTTAAATAAACAAATTACTCATTTTGTTCAGGTAATTACTGTGCTAGTAATTTAAAATGTACCAGAAAAAGGTAAAATCTTAAGATAAGATTACCTTAAACTGTAATATACTGAAAATATAACACACAGTTAACATCCATTGTTGTTTTTTACAGTGTTGTGTTGTTGTCACACATAATATTATGTTCTCGTTCCTAAACTTGATCCTTTCAGATATTAAGAAATAGAAAGAGAACCTAAAGAACAACACTTCTGCTCATTGTGAAATACTGATGTTAATGTTTTGAGTTAAAATTCTTTAAAAACCTCGTTCTTTTCTTGTAGCATCTCTCTCGTCTGTGCTGACTCAGTCCCCTGAGTTCATTAATGCATCCGTCGGCGACTCTTTTGCATTAAAATGCACTCGTGACCTGCCGACTNTTTATTGGAACTGGCACCAGAGTCGTCGTTACAGGTGAGTTTAATTTAATGTCAGACTAGGACTTTTATCATTTTATTATTTCCCAGGCTAAAAAAAATCTTCAACTTCAACTTCAACTTCTTGGATCATATTTACAAGAAACCAAGTTAACCCAACAGAAAAATACAGAGCATGATGTGTTATCTTTAATAACATTAGTAAAAGTAAAATTTACGATACCAAAAAAGTCATATACACAATATGGCCAAAAGTTTGTGTACCCCTGACCATCACCCTCGGAACATCGCATTCCAGATTTATTCCCCCCGTGTTTGCTGTTATAATGAGCTCCACTCTTCTGAGAAGCTTTCCACTAGATGTTGGAGCGTGGCTGTGGGGATTTGTGTTCATTCAGCTACAGGAGCATTAGTGAGATCAGNGTCAGGGCTCTGTGCAGGACACTCGAGTTCTTCCACTCCAACCTTCACACACCATGTCTTCATGGAGCTCGCTTTATCTACAGGGGCATCGTCATGCTGGAACAGGTTTGAGCCTCTTAGTTCCAGCGAAGAGAAATTGTAAAGCTACAGCACACAGAGACATTACAACTGTGTGCTTCAAACTTTGTGTTAAAAAACTGGTGAAGAACCACATAAGGGTGTGATTGTCAGGTGTCCACATACTTTTGGCAATATAGTATATCTTTTGCACAGTATTTATTTTATGTTTTATCCTTTTTTTGCTTTGTTACACACACCATCTGAACATTCTCTATTGAAATTAATGTTTAACAGCATAAAAAGTACAGCAGAGTTTCTCACTATGCAACTTTAAAAAAATATCCATGGCAGTACAGTAAGACCTGGAAGTACAACAGCAAAAGAAAAACGAGAAAGATTAGACTGATATAGATTGATTTCAATAAGAAATTTCTAGCAACTTTTAAAATGATGGATTGCAAAAGAAATAACTATCACTATAAATATTGTATTATACTGCATTATTTTTTATCAATTTATAGTTACATTTAATTTTCCAAGAAGTTAGTTCTTCTTCACCATTACAGCTTTTCTTTTTCTCTCTCTTGAAGTTAATGAAAAAAAAAGCAGCTTGTCATGAAAAGTGAACAGCTCTCCATCCTGAAGACTTTCCTGTGGTGGAAAACCTACTGAATGTTACAAAGTGCTGAAACTGGAGACTCCTTCCAAAAATGTTAAATAAATATCTCCTTAAAAAACTTCACCACATCAATGATTCGAGATTTTTAAAATCCGTTTATGTGGTGCATCCACTGTACAAGTTCCCGTGAATGACCTGTTACTATAGAAACAAGCGCATTAACATAAATATCATAAACACGATTTGCTACTATCAGTGCTGTTATAGTTATAGAAAATTACTTAATCAACACCTTCTGGCCAATCAGAGTGGAGAATTCAACAGTGCTCCTGTAAAGATTATCTTTATGAACTTCATACATAACGGAAGAGTGTATGTTGAATGTGTACTGTGAGGAGTGTGATTTGAGTGTGATCTGAGTGTGATTTGAGTGTGTGTGTGTGTGTGTTGTAGATACTGGTCCGTTAAAGCCTTCTATCATTCTGTACACACCGACGGAGGTGGACACTCCCTCTGTTCTCCTGCAGTGTGTGGTGATGGACGTCGTTCCCTCTCAGATCAGAGTTTTGTGGTTGCTCGATGGAGACGAGCGCACAGGATGGACAGAATCAGGCTGGACAGGACACGGCGATTCAGCCTCAGAATACACTCGCGCTCAAATCACGATTCCTGCAGAGGAATGGAGGGAAGCGGCTCACATCATCGAGTGCGTCGTGAAGTATGAAAACCAGACCATATCACAAACTCTGCAACGCCAAAGTAAGCAAACTTTAATGTGTTTAATTATAAACCTGATTAAAACTGAGTGGAGAAGAAAATATTAGCTAGCATGTTAATTAAGTACTATTTTAAAAGTGTGTTTAACTACATTTCTATACTCGAACTGTTATATTAATCTGGTGGAAATAAATAGCCATTTGAGTATGTTGTAAAAAAAAATTTTTAAAAAATCCAATACACTGTATGTAAAATACCCATACTGAAATTGAATATATTGTGAATATGTTGTCGGAATAGTCCATAATATAACTAAAAGTTATAATAATTAAGGATAAATATTTGGGGGCATACTGTTATAGAAAATTAATCAACAAAGCAGAGTTAGTGTTACCACACGAAAGTGGATTATTTTCTGATATAATAGCACACAAAGTGTTTTATTCCTCTTTTGCCACATAAAATGCAAACAATAATGTTTTTTTATTTATTAAATAAAATAATATTAAATAGAATAACACAATGCACTTTTATCCATTTATAGTTACATTCAATGTCGTGAAACGTCTGCATTAATAAGCTGGGTTTTCTGAAAGAAATACATATGCGTCTTTCCATCTCTCTCTCTCTCTCTCTCTCTCTCTCTCTCTTTCTCGCTCTCTCTCTCTCACCCAATATACATAGAGAGAGAGAGACACAGAGAGAGAGAGAGGGAGAGAGAGAGGGAGAGAGATTTTACATTATCGAGTCAGTAAAAAAACATTTTCGATTTCCAAACATTAGTTTTCCAGCGAAAAATTAAATGTTACAGAAAAATATTTGAATGTCAGTAAAGAAAGCAGCATTTTACATAAGAGACACTTTTCAGACAAAAACATAATGGAGGCTGCTAAGGATCGTCACACCAAATATTGACTTTGTTTAATTTATTACGGTTTACTGCTTTTTATCGTATTTTTTTAAATGTGGAAACATTTCATTTCAGTATATTTGAAGGCATCTTTATTCTACAGCATTTCTTTGCATGTGCCTAAGACTTTTGCACAGTACTATATATATATATATATATTATAGAATAAATACAATGGCATTAAGTCATTAATATCACCAGCAGGTCCTTCAGACTCTACCTGCACGTGGCTGCTGTCTGGAGGCTGCAGTGTCGCCGTCTTCAGCGTCGCCGTGGCGCTCACCGTGGTTATGTGTTTACGTAAAGGTGAATAAAAATCACACATCATATATATATTGGCCCTGCTCTAACACTCTAACACACCTTCAATGTAGATACTCTAAAACACTCAGTAATGTGGTCGGTTAATTAGTTTAGCTAACAACATCAACTTAACTTTAAAATAGGTCTGAAATTATAGAGATTAGTTAGCTAGCAGCCACCTAGTTTCCGAATATGTCTGGACCTTAGCTTATCTAACAGTGACAGTCTGGACCTGTATGTGCATAGCTAACAACAACTTAGCTTCAAACATGTCCGGACTTGTACATAGCTAACAGCAATTTAACTTCAAAATAGGTCTGGACCTGCATATGCTTAGCTTAGCTAATAAGAACTTAATGACTAGTGGGGGTGCTGAAATTCATTCAAATGCAACTACAGCTGGATTTGTAAATAAATAAATAAAAATAATGTCTAATAATATAGATAAATAGGCAGCACACATCACTGTATGCTGCTTAAAATTCCATCACCCTTCCTGCATGTGCTTAGCTTAGCTAACAACAATTTCAAAATACTTAGCTAACAATGACTTAAATTCAAACATGTCTGGACCTGTATATGCTTAACTTAACTAACAACTAAACTTCACAATAGGTCTGGACCTGTACATACTTCGCTTAGCTAACAACAACGTAGCTTAATAACTGGTCTAGTTAGCTTAGCTAATAATAACTTTAAAACAGGTCTGAACCTGTATGTGCTTAGCTAGCAACTTAGCTTCAAAATAGATCTTTACGTGTATTTGCTTAGTTTAAATAACAACTTAACTTCAAAACGGATCTGTGTCTGTATGTGCTACGTTTAGCTAATACCAGCCTGTATGTATGGCATCACAGCTTTCTGTGATTTATTGTCTTATTAACAGTGTACTGGTTTAAATCAGAATATGTAATGTAGGCTAACTTGTTAATTCTAATCACGGTTATATAACTTTAATTTGTTCTTTTTCCCATTTTTTTCTCAGAGAAGCGAGCGACTTTTGCAGTTAAAAGGTTTGTCTCTCATTCACTCTATAGCTGAAATACCTAGTGAATACAGTAGGATTTGGGAAAAGTATAACAACATGTTTAAAACATTACAGATGATATATTGTGTAAGGAATAAAACTCAGCCAGTGAGAAGCTAAACTGTCTTTCTGACTGTAATTTCAGGGATTGTGCAGGCGTCAATACGCAGCGTAAAAACCAGACCCAGGGTAATAATAACTCACACTGATATTCTGAATATTTGTATTAATTCTGTTCTTACATGACTGCGTTGAAGAGTCTACAAAGTCAATGTCCATTCCACAGGAAAACGGGACACACTCAGGACGAATCCAGAGAAGCCTTCTACAGTATCGGTAGGTACAGTATCAAACCCTGTACACGCACCACACTCACGTCACACACGTTTACACGTACGCACTAATGGGCGCTTCTCATGTTTTCCTTGCAGGAAGTTGAATATTCCTGTTTGAACCCCGAGTTCCTCAAACTGCAGACAAATATTCCACCGTTAGAATTAGATTAGCAAAAGTTGTAGGATGTTTCTTAATAATAGAAAACTTAACAGCAATAAAAAAACTAGTACCAATAACCTGATTATAGCAACAAGCAGAGCATGTCTGATTTATTTAAAAAATCATTTTAAATGTATTTATTGAATTGTAATTAATTTGATGTATTTAAATCCTTTGCTTAGTTTTTGTTTCATGTATATGTATATGTATATTTTCGACCAGCGCACACATCACATTCACTTGAACTGGCACTGTAATGTGTAAATTATGGTTTTAATTAAGCCACTTGAAATAAAAAAATGAAATGACATAAAAATGTCTCCTGCTTTTTCTCTTTGACATGAATTCATTTGTTAGAGAGTGTGTGAGACGGGGCTGAGGGGTGGCATCTGATTTCCTAAAGCAAACACTACTTTGACTTTAAACAGTGTATTTTTCTGAACATGTGCTAATACTGAACACAAAGGGTTAGCACCAGTATCGATGATAGGTGTATATGGTTTTCATTTCATTAAAAAATTATTTTAGAAAAAAATTATCCAGATTTCTGCGTGCAGCAATTGGTCAGCGATTACAATTATACTTTTTTTTATAAGTTTATAGCTACATTTAATGTCGTGAAAGTTTCTGTTATCAGTTACATTAACACAAGACACAAGAAACCTCTTAAAAAAACTGAACAAACAAACAAACAAACAAAGAAAAACGACCAAGTCATCACAAAGCATCCTGAAGACAGATGGTGAGTGTTTCTGATGGTGAAACTGGAGACTCCTTCCAAAAAACGAACATAAAATCGGATTGTCCATTTACGGAGTGTGTAAGTGGGTGATATTACAGAAAATGTACACTGACCAATCAGAATTGGTGGTATAATTATTTTCATTTTATGCATTATTAAACACTGTAATATGATTTATTATGTATATCTTCTTGTATCTCCAGCAATGTTTTATTATAAATCAGGAGCCAGAGTCAGACTCTTAATTTGGGCATATCCCAATATACAGTACATACTTAGCACTAGCGAGACAAAAAAAATAAGAAGAATCCGGTGATGATAATGACCATGGAGTTTTGGTCAGACCATAGCCAGGGCAGCAGTGAGGAAAACCAGGAAGCAGGAAACAGGAAGACTCCAGGAAGCTGGTGTGACAGAAGGTTTTCTCCAGGTTTAGGAGTTATGACTCTTTACATGACTCGTGTATCTGTATTGTTGTCATTTCTAACCCACATTACTGACTTCCTTATTTACAGGCTGCATGCTTTTTCACATGAACATTACCTACTTTATGATAAAGGATGGTTTATTTACATGTAAATGTTATTTAAATTGAAAAACAAATCAACAGAAGGTAATAAATGTGAGAACAAAAATGGAGCACCAGTGTTGAGGTCTAGATAAAGACTGACACCTACAGGCTGGAAAATGTGCAGGATCATCTCAGTCCAGCTTGTTAAGGTAGATAGAGTGCTAATTAGTGTGCTAGATTGTGTTTTGGTCATTACAGCTGGAGGTAGAGCTTTCTCTTACAAAGCCCCACAGTTATGGATCAGCCTTCCACGTAGTGTTCAGGGCTCAGACACAGTCTCAGTGTTTAAGTCTAGGCTGAAAACATATTTGTTGAGTCAAGCCTTTTGTGAATAGTTTTTGTGGTGAACTGGGATGTTTGGATGCTGTTGCCCCCCCATTCTCACACGTTCACTCAGGTTTGTCGACGGTGGAGTGGCTGGCTGCTTTATGCCCCAGGAGCCCTCATGTCTGTGTTAGCTTCTGGCTCTCCCTTTTAGTTATGCTGTCATAGCTAGTTTTTGCCAGAGTCCCTGCT
>CM074973.1:3517106-3530068 GCA_037577455.1 Pangasius macronema
CCGCAGCTAAAATGGCTGCCCACTGCTCCGGGTGTGTGTTCATGGGTGTGTGTGTGTGTTCACTACTGTGTGTGTGCACTTGGATGGGATAAATGCAAAGTACAAATTCCGAGTATGGGTCACCACACTTGGCCACAAAGTCACTTCACTTCACTGTATTGGGTTATTTTTATTTTTATTTTTTTTTAGAGCTTATAGACCTTCCTGTATGTGTTTCCCAGGGTGCATTGAGGCCAGAGAAGTTCCATTCGCTTGCTCTGAAAGTGGGAACGTTCCCAACCAAATCCTCACACCAAACTTCCAGAAAACCTCTCCTCCGTCCACTACAGGTCAGGATCCGTCTCCGTCTGTCGCTCCGCCACAGATCGGCTCGACGAAATGTAATAAAGGCAATCCTAAAGCCCTGGCTTTTTCTCCAAAATCATCCATCCGTGCTCGTCTTTCGTTGTCGTCTTCACAAAAGAACAAATACTCTGACTGGCCCGGATCAAAGCGGTCATGGTCTTATCACCCTTACCAGCCTAGAGACAGTCCTCAGCTTCGGCAGTCGTCCAGTAAACCCATCTCACGTCCATATAAAGGATCACTTGTTGTGCCATCGCAGGTTATCGTGGCTCACACCTCACCATGTGAACCATCTGGAACTGGAGCAAGCCAAGCAGAACCCGGTTCAAGCGCCATGCGGCCAGATAAAACCCCAGTGCAGGTGATCCCAACGTTTGAAATGGTGGCATCCGACGTTATTTCCAGAAGATTACATAAAGATGGGGATCAGTCAGTGCAGACCTTCAGTCCTTCTCCTGAAACTGTTACCTCTAATATCCAAAGAGTTGACTCATGTCTCAGTGGAAGTGGCGGAAACAAACAGGAAGTGAAGCTTTCTGATCCCTCCGTCCAACCCTTGAACTCGAATCCAGATCAGTCAGGACTGCAGACATCTAAACAGCTAAATCTCAAAGGAAACTTGTTTTACGAATCAGAAAAATCAGCAGATTTGCTAAATCCAAACACGGCTGTGAAAAATATCAGCCCCGTTTCTGCAAATATCGCATGGTTTCATGTGGAGAACTCGAAACCTTCTCAATCAGGAAGTGATCTGATAGCCAATGAAGCAAACTCATCAACTCCTCAAAACCTGTCCAGTGTACTATTGAGTATAAATACAGACAACACCACATTACAGGAAGTGAAATATCTAGAAGAGGCTTTAAACGATGCCATGTCTGAGAATTCGCTGCGGTGTCCACCTGAGCGTGTGCTCGAGCACGCGAGAGAAAAACAGACATCAACACACTAACTAACAGTGTTCAGCTGAATGGCTTGCAGATCGAGCCTGCGCAAAAGTCGACCCAAAGAGTCTCGGTTAAAGAGCAGCCTGAGGCTGTAGAGATCGCAGATCTGTTGAACAGTCACTGCTGTCCTCTGAAGGTAACAGAATGAGGTGCATTCTTTAAAATCTCCACTGTTTTATAGTCTAATCTCTAATGCATTTGTAACAGATCTCTGGATGCTCTACAGTTCTGTCTGTCCTGCTTTTCTCTCAGCAGGAGAAGGATGATGAGAATGGTACACCTGTAACAAAGATCAGAGATGACAAAGGTGATGTAGAATAAATGCTTATTTTAGTTTGCATTTAGATGAGAATTTAAACCGTATTGACGATGACCAAACAACCCAATTGCATTGCAGCGACATTGCAAGTGTTTCATTATTCGGTGGAGGAAATTGCTAGATTGTTTTTTTCATTTTCACCTTTTTCTTTTAATCACTGTTCATTCTGCTTCTGGTATATTATTACACCCCTGTGTGATATAAGATGAATTAACATGCATGCTACACTGATCAGTGACTGTCTGTTCATTTAGCATACTTCTGATTAACATGTTGGCTTGGGTTTATATGCGTTCATGATGTATGTGGCTTTAGATAATGGTTTTATTCCACTTTATAGTGCACTATATATCAAAGACTGAGCCACCTTGGGTTAACCAGTAGTGTATTCATACTTAGCATAGGCAATAGCAATATATGTGTTGTGCTCTATAAAAACTATATTTTAAAAAAGTGTAGAAAGTCTAAAATTGCCCAAGACTGTTTAGGAGCTTAAAAAATGGTAAAGCCACTTAGTTTAAAGGAGCAGTTTGTTATTTTTTAGAAATCTGGTGTCGTAAGCCTTAACGTTAAGTTTTCTTTTATGGAAAAGGGGCAGAGCTGAGTGTCTGTGGTCTGTCCGGAGGCGGAGCTAATTTCAGGGCCAGAAATTGCACAAGAGAATCTTGAAGAAATGAGAACGATCCATTGCCTCACAATACTGCCATTTTTAAGATCTCTTCAAAATTACGATTATTGTATTAATGTATTTTAATATATTTTTTTCTAAGAAAAATGCCTGTAGACAGGAAAAGGTCACAAAACCCTCTTCACAAATCCAAATTCTATGACTATACAAATCTGACACACTGTATGTCTTTCCTTATATCTTGTAAATATAAGAAGAGGGCTGAATAGCTCTGCTTTGGCTTTGGGCGGAGCTTATTTCAGGGCCAGAAAAATGTAAACAGAAGCATAACATAAAGAAGCTAGCTAGGCTTTTTGTTTCTTTCGTCATAACTGCAACACTTTTTACGATTCATGATAACTCCTTATTGTAAAATAACAAATAAATAGAATACAAATACATCTCTATGGATTTTAAGAAAACACTTAATCATTGACGTCTTTTATAACTCATTATACAGGAAATCAGGTTGACCTGGAGTCGCTGGGAAGGTGAGTGATCGTCTGATTATGGTCCCTGGTTTGGTGTTTGACACAACGTGTTTATTCATGTTTGCTTTGTATATATTTATGAAGTGAAAAATGTATTTGACACCATTTCCTGCAGAGACTGGCTGCCTCATGTCTCACTCTGCCGTTTATCCATCCGTGATGATCCGTCTTTTTGTCCTCCTGCTTTCCGTGTTGTTCGGAGAGAACATAGTGATGGATTTCACTTCGGTGTGACCCAGGAGGATGGACAGGTAATCAGCACGGTCCGTGTCTCTGAAACAAAAGCAGAAGCTGTCTGCTGTGTCCTCTGAAACCATCAACAACAACGAGTTAGACATGCTTCCCTAAAATTCAGAGGAAATAAATCAATTTAAATCCATTACCAAGCCATCTACCAAGCCACATTTGGACACAATACAGCCATTCCCACCTTTAAAAGAAAAAACATACAGACCAAAAAAAGGGAGCATGTGTAACAGGGGGAAATGTTATTTATCGTTAGCTAAGATAGCTACATAAACACAGGACTGTGCTAACATTGCCAGCTAAGTAGTTAGCTTAGCAAATATGACCCCTCCTGTAGGTATTTAACTAGTATCAGGCTAGCTATGTCCAAGTAAATAATATACTGTTTCATTATTATTGTTGAATTAAACCACAAACTAGCAAGCTAGCTAACATTAGACTAATTAGCATATGATGTAAAGTAGTAGTCAAGGTTGTTAGTCAAAAGTAGGCCAACTGTTAAGTATTTAAAACCATAGACTGTTTTGTTAGCAAGTTACCTAAAAATATAGCTAGTATTTTGTGTAGTTAAAACCAATAGTTACCAGTGATTGTTAGCTAGCTAGCAAGTGTTAGCTCTCACACTAAGACTGGTGAAATAGAAATGGGTGGGGATTAGAAAAGAATCTGCATTCATTTTATTACAGATTAATATCACTTCTTATATTAATTTTTAAAATAATATTTGTATTTTATGCTTATTTACATCACAGCTAGCATGCTAGCTACCTATCTTAGTGTATTTCTGTCCATGTGTATCACTGCCTGCCTGTCTGTCTGTCTATCTCTTGTCTCTGTCTACTTTTATCACTACCTGTTTCGCTTTACCTCTTTCACACCTTGCTCACCTCTGTCTAGTTGTCGGTCTGCCTCTCCCTCTCTCTCTCTCTCTCTCTCTCTCTCTCTCTCTCTCGCTCTTGCTCTTGATCTCTATCTAAAAGTAATCTGTATTTTCTTCTAGCATGTCAAACATAATCTATTGTAGATTAAGGTCATAATCTGTTCTATTTTCTATTTAACCTAATTTCCTCTTCAGTCTGTTGTTCCCAGATGCCTGTCTCACCCCCTGTTGGTCAAAAAGCGGTACTGCGCTGCCTGCAGGATCTCGGGGAATCTCGTCCAGTGCTGTGTGTGTCGCCGGGCTTTCCACAGAGAGTGTCACTTACCACTGATCTCCTTAACCAAGTGGGTCACACACACACACACACACACTCACACATACACGCATGCACACACAGTCTCTGTCCAAAAGGTACGTCAGTATTTATGCAGGGAAAATTCTTCTTCCTCAGACTTCGTCTATGCACCTGCTCTTCCTTTAGATTATACTGTTACACTATAGCATCGGCTTCCTGTTCATGTCTGACAGGAGTGGTTCTGAGATGCTTTTCTGTTCACCACGGTTGTAAAGAGTGGTTATTTGTTCTACCGTAGCCTTACTTTCAGCGCACACCAGTCTCAGCATTCTCCTCTGACCTCTCTCATCAACAAGGCGTCTCCACCCGCAGAACTGCTGCTCATTGGATGTTTTTTGTTTTTCGCACCATTCTGTATAAACGCTAGAGTTAGCAGTTTCTGAAATACTTACAGTCCACGTCACTGAGCTCACAGTTTCTCCTCATTCTGATGTTTGATGTGAACATTACCTGAAGCATTTGACCTGTTTCCGCATGATTTTATGCATTGCGCTGCTGCCACATGATTGGCTGATTGTATGAACGTACAGGTGTTCCTAATAAAGCGGTCAGTCAGTGTGAGTAGGTAAGGAAGATCACTTGCTAAAATACACTGCAGTTACTCTAAGGATCGTTCCTGCAGGACTGATCAGTGGCAGTGTGTGCTGTGCCGAGGTTTATCTCACACCGGAGATCATGATGTGGATGCAGGACCTGCTGCTTCTCCGTGTCTCAGTCTGTATGAGCAGAGGGTGAGAGTCACACTCCATCTTCACCTGCAAGCCGAAAACCTCGGCCTTAGCTACAGCTCTGATTTTTCTGTCTTGATTTTGTATTCTTGATCACAGAAATGCGAGTACCTTCTGGTATCTCTCAGCTGCCATAAACACAGCTCAGCCCTCTACAGGTCAGCTACGGTAAGCCCAAGATGTCACACAGGATCACATACACATTCACACACACACACACACACACACACACACACACACACACACACACACACACAAAGTATCTACTTCCTGTTTTCAAAGAGAACTACAATACACTGCAACATCGGTGCTAGGATTATGTTATGCTTATTGGGAAGTTTCTAGAAGCGTCATGAGACCTTTTATACCACGGCTCTGTTAAATTCTTGATTCTGATTGGTCAGAAGGTGTTGATTAATTTTCTAAAGCAGCAGCTCTGACAGAGGTTCCAGCCGCAGGACAAATCCTTAATATGGTATTGTATTGTGTTATGCTTTACATAAACAAATGTGTGTAAGCATAGATATGGTGAAGTTTCTGTAAGGATTTTGGAAGGAGTCTCCAGTGTCAGCACTTTGGAACAGTCTCCAGGGCAGAGGACTGTGAGGTTTTCAGGTTCCTCCATATCATGATAAGCTGCATTTTTTAAAATTTATTTATTATTAGTTTTTTTATTAACTTCAGGTATGATGTGGTGTTCTTTAATAAATAAGAAATTTACAAACCCGATTCCAAAAAAGTTGGGACACTGTACAAATTGTCAATAAAAAAGGGTTTGTATTTATAAGGTGGCAAATAGGGATAAAACACTTTGGGGGCCTAGAAATAGTGCAGAATCCTGAATATTCAAAATATTGAACATTTCCTTTCTTTGTCTGAAAAATTTCAAACATCTACAGCGTTCGGTTTATTTCCAGTTTGAAATTGAAAGGAAAAAAAATGAAAGAAATCCCAGCTTTTTAACATGCTCTCAGATTTTTGGACGCCGCCGTATAACCACAGTCATGGGGCTTTTCTTTACTTCAGCCGTCATCTTCTCACTGTGCCGACCTGACTGTGGTTCGAGGGCGTCTGCTGGGGAAGGTCACACCTGCATATCGCACATCTGCGGAGTTCGTGTCTGATCTGTGGCTCCTCCTCAACACTCTGCGCACTTCCTCAAAGGTAAACGCATACGGTTTGGCCTTCGCTTCTCATCTCAGTGCAAGACGCAAAGCCACACTATTAAACGCTTTTTAATGAACTTCAAGGAGCTTCGTGGTTTCTCCTCAGAGAAGAATCCTGAATTTAAATAAGTGATTAGCATTAGCTTAGCGAATATTCGGTTATAAAACCATCCTATTGGCTCATGCCTACACTGGAATGCTCATAAATGAATGCATTAAGTGAAATGCCTGTTTTCGGTCCCTCTGTGCCATTAGAAAGCTCTGCGTGTGGAACATCTTCAGAGGTTCTTCTCTAAGCAGCTGCACGGTGTGTTTGGTGCTGATTTACACCCGTCACTCCGAACAGACCCCCACAGAGGAGGGAGATCGGAGCGCCAGAGAGAGAGACCCCGACGCCACAAGAAATAAATCTGATCACTCTTGCTGATGTTTTGCACTTTTTTTTGTGCATTTTAATGATTCTTTATCCACACGTGAGAGCAGTGTGTCATTGGTGTGTGGTGTTTTATTTCCTGAAATAAATTTTGATCAGACAGTAAATCAGTTCTGAGTCTTAAACAGCTGATGAGTGAGGAGGTACTTCTACAATAAATATATATATATATATATATATAACATGCTACATTCAAGCTACATCCAGCCAAGTGTTAAAAACTATATCACACACTGTTACTTCAAAATATTACAATACATTTTATATTAGTAAAATCAGTGTGTGTGTGAGAGAGAGAGAGAGAGAGAGAGAGAGAGACTGGTATTAGATGTGATCTATAAATCGAGGAATCTACATATTGCACACTTTCTGGAAACTGGGGGGTAATTTTAATGTGTGTGTGAGAGAGAGAGAGAGAAGAAAACTTGCACTGAATTTAACATCTAGAGCAGCTAATGCAGCAGTGCTGCTCCCATTCCAGCAGATTTTTTTTTTTTTGTGGGTCATGAAGTGTGTATGAGTGTGAGTCCCACAATCCTGCAAGTTACACACACCACCAGAGGGTGCAAAATCTCTAAAAATCATCTCCATCTTCAGAGATCAGAGAATAGAGGTGATTTCTTCTGCACAGATAAGCAGTTTGTCTCTATAACCTGGTCAGCCCTGGTACAGACGGAGTGCAGCTCAGACCTGGGGCTCATTATACAAGTACAAACTTGTCCTGAGTTGTTTGCAGCTGTGGGTCCAGAGTTGCATTGCTTTTAACGAGTCGCTAAAGGCCCCATCTCACTGGTGTGCTTTTTCTATTCAGTGCCTATTGTAGTTGTTTTATGCATTACAGGCTGCTGAAGGAGCCTCAGAGCCCCATTTCGAGATAAAAGAGTGGAATACTTCATTAAATTATAATGCACATTATATAACTGCTTAGTGCTTTTGGAGAATTACGTCTCAGCTGGGTGTAGCTGTGTGTCAGTTGTCTGTAGTTGTGTGTAGTTTTGTGTCACTTGTGTGTCGACCTGCTTGAATTGTTTGTTCTGAAAATGGACTCTACTGCATCATGAGCCTCTAATTCATCTAATTTTGCAAATGTGCATGTTTATTAACTTCCCCCTCATTTATTATCTTCTCCCTCATATACTCATATCTCAGCACGTAAAATGGCCAAATGAAATCACCAAGCTTTAGGGGAAAGTGAATAAAAGAAAAAAATTAAGACTGAATGAAGGGTGTTTAATACAGTATTAAACTACGAGTGGGCATTCATCATATACAGTATGTCTATAATCAAATATAATTATATATATATATTTTAAATACATAAAAATTCCAAAGTCTGATTTGTTCCAAGCTCAGAAAAGGGCTATATTTATATATTACACCACAACCAACAGTATAATGCATATTGATGTATATAAGAAATGTATATAAGAGTAACATTGTGGTTTTTAAGGGCCACACATATGAGAAATAAACTTTATGATTAAACTGCGAAGTTACAGACAAACTTAATCACAAAGCACTCACATAAAGCACACTGCCCACTGTACGACTATTAAAGCGTTTTTGCCTGATTATCTACTGAACCGCTGAGTTAAATGACTCGAATCGCTTAAAGGAATCGTCTTTGCGCCAATTTAAATATGTAAATCCAACAGCCTGCGGCACGGAGTTCTGATTGGTCAGCGTGAGTGTGAGGCCACGCCCACCAACCCCACTCAGTTTATATAAAGCGGCGCTCAGCGCACAGAGTCTCATACGTTACCTGCTTGACCTTGGGCTCGGTTCGGTTTACAGATGGTGGTTCAGGTGGAGCCTCGTATCCGCTACAGCAGCAAGAGGATGGACACAAATCAGCCCAAAGTGGAGGCCAATATTTTACTGCTTGGAGCTGAAAATGTGGGGAAGTCTGGTGAGTTTGTGTGCTTTTATAAAAAGCCATCATTATCAACATGGCATTTCAACACTGTTACTTAGAATAGATGTGATCTTTCATTAGCCTGTTAGTCTGTAGTGTGGAATTTATGAATTATTCATTTGCATAAGTGTTTTGTCACATTTCATTTTTGCACAGGTCATTAAATGTTTGTTTTTTTCCTTTCTCTTCCTCTTCTCAGCACTAATAGTGCGTTTCCTGACTAGAAGATTTATTGGAGAATATGGCTCTATAGGTAAGTAGCACAAAACACCATGTAATCCTTCTGGAAATTCCAACAGATCTAATAAAGTTCAAGGTTTTCCCGTTATAACTTACTAAGAAATGGATTTCCTTCTTCCAGAATCCATATACAGTCATCATGATAAGATTGACGGCCGAGATATCTGCTTCAACATCTGGGACTCACTTTGTCCACAGGTAAGAACACTCAGAGTGTGTGTGTGTGTGTGTGTGTGTGTGTGTGGTTCTAGCTCACTGGATTAAAAAGTCAAGAGACTTAGGACAAGTCAAGGACGTGTCCCCCTTCTGAAATGCGGATGGTTCAGTCCATCTCAGAATTAGAGATTAATCACAGATATTGATGCTTGCTGGAGAAGCCTTAGACGGGTCAAATCGAGGAAAAGGTTTATACCAAATTTCATACAACAGAGTATTTCCCTATTAGTAAAGGTGACTAGTAGAATCATTTTAGACAGCAAACAAACCTTAACTAACTAAAGCGTCCTAAAAGGGCTCTTTATTGAAGAGTGTAATGCCATGTCCTTTTCTTATGAGTACTTTGAGATTTATATTAAGTACCTTTGTTCTATATTAATATTTCCAGTAAAAAAAAAAAAAAAAAACTCTCGTTTGGATTATAAACCAGCAGTCTGCAAAAAAGTTTAGTTTAATTATTTGCTGTTTGATTCACAAGACAGAAGTTGGTAAAAACTGCAGATTGATGGCTCATAAAACAAGACCTGTCAGAATTACAGAATTAAAACCCCACATCTGTCTGTAATGGTGGCATTTTTATTGACTCTTAAACCAAGGTATTAAAAAAAGATAACAAAAATAAACAAGTGTCTGAACCAAATTATATTACCTTAATCCTCAGACATCAACTGGAGATCAGTAAAAACCTTTTGCGAGTCCGGGTTTGGAAATGAAATGAAGTCGCCCCTGACAAAACAGTGTGACGTCACAAATCTTAAAGGCACGGCGTCTAATTTCAAACTGTTTCTCACATGTTTCTCAGAATGCTGAAGAGGTGGGCCACATCAGCGAAAGGCAACTGCAGTGGTCCGATGGCTTCATCCTGGTCTACAGCATCTGCGATCGGGCGAGCTTCAACGTGGTGCGACAGCAGGTCCAACACATCCGCCAAGCGCAGCAGAAACTCTCCAGCTCCGCGCCACTCATCATCGTGGGGAATAAACGAGACCTGCAGCACCGGCGTGCCGTGTCCAGCGAGGAAGGACGGCTCCTGGCGCTCTCGGCCGACTGTGGCTTCTTCGAGATCTCTGCGGCTGAAGCCTACCACGGCGTGCTCATGGTGTTCCACGAACTGCTCGACCTGATCCGTGAGGCGAGGGCGCTCAAAAAGGGCCCGGCCGGCTTCAGGGGCATCGTCAGGAGCATGTCTGCGGTTTTTGGAAGGAAGAGGACTGAATAGACTGAATTGTTTCTCCGGGAAGAGGAAGGAATATTGGGTCCACATTGGACTACGAATATTGCTAACTGTATTTGGATTTGAATGCTCTGTGAATGTTCGAATTCAGAGACTCTTGTGGGGTCCTAGAGAGGTCATGAGGACGATAACGGTCTTAAACCACAGTGCTTCTGAATTCTCAAATCTGATTGGTCTGAGGGTGTTAATGTTCTATACCTTGTCTCACAGACACTCCAACATTAGATATAACCATTAACAGTTAAAAAAAAAAAAAACACACACAATTACATTTATTAATAAATGAAAAATTGTAATGGTTGGCAAATCGCTGTAGTACAAGAGGAATAAAGGTCTTTGGGACTTGCTGTTGTAGGAAAACAATCAGCTTCAGGTTGGGAACAGTCATTGTTTCTAATTACAGCACATCAAGTGTTAATTCCTTACATATTGTATGAGAGCCCTTTATTGTTAGCATGCAATTGAAACGCACATGCAGCCATTAGGAGGCTGTTTCTATGCAAAACAGGTGTGTGTGTGTGTGTGTGTGTGTGTGTGTGTGTCTTCACTGCATAATGAGATTTCTTATCTGTGAAGAAACCGAGTCTTGGATGTTAAACCACATCGTTTGGCTGACGATCCTCGCCTGATAGCACTAGAGATATTCAGCATGAGGCAAAAATTCCAAAGGCACACACACACACACACCAATTTCAATTTATTTTCTTGGACTACACTGACCGAATTGTGTTGTAATCTGAATCCTAATCTGCCCAAACCAATGTGTCGTCATTACAAGCTCAGGACCTGCCTTGTGTCAGATGGCCTCTGATGAACTGTTGCACTCGTTTCACACTGACTGGAGAAACGTTACGTTACCGTACACCCTGATGGTTCAGAACGTCCTTAAATGAACTGGGTTTTTGTTTTTTGTGTTTTTTTCCTGCACAAATCTGTTTCCTTTATGGCCGCCAGCCGCAGGGTGTTGTGGTGTGTGTATACATTGTTAATAGTACAGAGAAGTCTATGCTGCAGATTTTTATAATAAAACATGAATTGAATTGAAGTAATCTGTGTAAGTCTTTTTTTCTCACAGATAATCCAAACACTTGGGCAAGAAAATATATCTTGAATACAGAGATTATAATAAACCAATATTAGTAAGGCAATTTGAAGACATTTTTAGAATTTGAAGCCTTTTTTTGTTTTGTTTTCAAGGCAAATAAGTAAAATAAAACCTGAAAGGAAATTTCTGCAAAACACTTTTTTCCCCCCAATAATAATCTATAGACTTATTTATATTGCTGCAAAAATGGCAAGAAAAACTGAAAATATAGAGAATATATTAAGGATGTTAGAAATAAAAAGGGTGCTGTGGTGGCGTGGAATGAAAATGACACAATGACTCTGCCTAGACCCAGATGTCCAGCAAACATCACGTCAGAGGAGCATCTAGGAGGCCAAGGATGACTCCCAGCATGATGCTACCACCACCGTGCTTCACTGTGCGGATGGTGTTCACTGGGTGATGAGCAGTGTTGAGTTTCCACCAAGCGTTGTACTACTGTGCCAAAGACACAAAGTTCAATTTTGGTCTTCTCAAACCACATAACCCTTTTCCACATATTTGCTGACTCTCTCCAGTATTTCACATATCATCCCAATTAAGCCCAGAAATACAAAGAGCTCATTTTAGTCACTGTTTTAGCCCTGAGCGATGGAAATATAAAAACAATTACCCACACTAAATGAGAAACAAGATGAAAATGTTTTTTTTTTTTAATTCTGAAATGAGATAGAAGTAACAAAGATCACAAAGAAGACTATAATGACTATAAGATGACTATAATGACAGAATAAAATGCCCAAATGACTTTCTGGTAGTTTTGCAGTACGGATGAAAATGACTTTATAAAATATGACTTACTTAAATATGAACATGACATATTTTATAAACTTTTTCACAGTTTTAATCGTTGTATAAAAGCAATAAAACGTTGTAATAGAAAATAATCAGCAGGTGTGATGAAGTGTCACTGTTACCACACTGAAGTTGATTATTTTCCTATAACAGCAGATCTCATAGTGTTTTATTCCTCTTATACCAAAGCAGCTCATCAACGCTAAGTATTTTCAAACAAGTTTCCCAGCAGCGTGGACACACGTGCAGTGTTTCAACAGGAATATTCCTGAAGCCCCATGTTTGTGTTTGTGTGCATAAATAAGTCTTTTATTCAAATAAATGCCCTCACTGTAAATCAACAACCAAGAGCAAAACCTTACATTACACCCACACACTGTGCGTGAACACGAGCGATAAAGAGCAGGGTCCTCTGGGTAGAACCCTCCACTGTGGAGGCGTTCACTGTGGAAACGGTTGGCATGGCGATGGCCACGGAAACCCTCGTTGCTGGATGCTGTTCGTCATCTTTTGACATCACGGGAGCCTACATCCAAACACATACCTCAGGGACGCTCACGTCTAGATTCCGGCCCCAGTCCTCCTACTTGTGCTGTCAGACACACACACACACACACAAAATGGGTCCATAGCCACTTTACGCATCACATCTTCTGACCATGGAGGCAGAAGCAACGATTCAAAGATAGAGATAGACAATGAATATGAGACTTTTGTTATGTGTGTGTGTTTTGTGTGTTAATTAAACAGCAGATGGTTTGAAATGGAGGTGGGCGATATGTAAAAATCATTGGTGTTGCTGTCGTGATGTTAAAGAATTTTTTTCGTGATACACAACAGGCAGTCGTGGCCTAATGGTCTGAGAGTCGGACTTGTAACC
>CM074973.1:3530099-3543047 GCA_037577455.1 Pangasius macronema
CACTTGGATGGGTTAAATGCAGAGCACAAATTCCAAGTATGGGTCACCACACTTGGCCACAAAGTCACTTCACTATTAAGATATTCGGGTTTGCTAACAAAGTACACGGAAAAGTGGTCATCATGTGAAACCAGCGCTGCTGAATTCTCTATCCTGATTGGTCAGAAGGTGTTGATTCACTTTCTGTAACAGAAGCTCTGACAGTAGTGCAAGTCACAGGTTTATATTAATGCACTCCTTCTAATACGTTATCGTTTCTATAGCAACACTTTATTATACAGCTCCTCCTACAGTTTACAATAACACAAGTAATTGATAGGAAGTTTTCTGTAAGTTTTCTGTATATTTAGAATTTATGGAAGGAGTCTCCAGTGTCGGAGCTTTGGAAGTTAAAGTCTTCAGGAAAGAAAGCTTTCCGGTTTCTCAGTAACACGACACGATTCCTATTTCTGTCTTATTAACTCAGAAAAACAAAAACATCAAAAATCAAAACATCAAAAAATCAATCATTAAAATGGCAAAATTGCTGCATTTACATAAAAGTCAGTGGGTGGAAAAACTCCAAAGGTTGCAGCTGAAGCTGAAAGCAAAAGCGTAGTGCAGACCCCATAAATTATTCCCTGAATAATCCGATTAGCGAACAGAAGGATGCTACAGAGACGCCGAGTGAGTGCACGGTGTGTACCTGTGTGAACTCTCACGTACAGAGCCGAGACCTGCTGAATGTCAAGAGCCCTTCACTTCATTATGAAGAGCAGAAGCTCTGCTCTAGCCTTCCATTCACATTCACCTGACTTAACACCAAAAAACCTGAATGGACTCCAGAAATATTAAAAAAAAAACATCTTAATACCTTGCTATCTTGTCTGAGGTGAAAAAGTTGCCGTATGGATAAAGAGAAAACGTGATAAAGGAAACGTAGATAGCAAACACATGATGAGATAGTGAGTGTGTACGGAAACTGCACAGTCTACACACACATGCATTTTTATCATGGTTTTTTTTTATCATGGTATTGTAACAGGGAGACATTTTGTCCACCGTGTTTTACGAAACTCAGCACTCTGTATTATTCTTCACAGATCAGCTCCATGGATGCACTGATAAGCAAATTATCAGTCGAGGCACATTTTTTGGGGCCAAAAAAAAGCTAGCTAGCTACTTTTGGCTAGTTAATCTGACTAATGTTGATAGTAAACAAAATCCAACAAAAGATTGGTTGTGTATTCACAGGTGCAGCTGCTGTTAAATTACTGAGAATATAACCATGTAAATCCAGACTCGAGTCGAGCTGTGCTAAAAAAGTTAGCTACATGCTAATGTTACCTTGAGTACAGTTCTTAGGTTACGTTAGGCTCAACTTTATTGTCATTGTCAGAGTACAAGTACAGAGACAACAAAATGCAGTTAGCATGCAACCAGTAGTGCAAATAGCATATAAGATAAATGAAATAAATAAGAATTATGGTGCAATAAGTTGAGATAAACAGTATATACAGGTTGAGGTAAACAGCATGATGCATGCAATATGATAAAGTAAATACAAACATGTGTGCAAGTAGCAATAATGTGCAAATAATAGTCCGATATAAATAGGTGTAGTAATAACATTTGTGATAACTGCAGTAAAGCGCAAGTACTTGCAAATAACTGCAGATAATATTGCAAATGACCAGCGCTCTCTGCCACCCTCAATACCACCACTGAGGTGAGACCTTTGAGCAAGGCACCGATCCCCCAACTGNGGATGGGTTAAATGCAGAGCACAAATTCTGAGTATGGGTCACCACACTTGGCCACAAGTCACTTCACTTCACTTCATAATAGCATTAATGTACAATACAGTATAGCATGGTGTCTAATGCTACTGTGTCGTTACTAGGCGGAGGCTGGCAGTTAACGCTTAGAAGCTGAGTTTTAGCGTTAGTTCGGCTGAAGGGAAAAAGCTGCTCAGACGTCTGTAGCGTTCTCCTGATGGGAGACAAACACGCAGTCCATGGAGAGGATGGGAGGTGTCCTTGATAATACCTCCTGCTCTCTGCAAGCAAGTTTTCTTTCATATTAACAACCAAATCCATTAACGAAGACAAGTAAGACGATGAGGAAATTAATGGCACCCCATAGACCCTATCATAGACCTTGTGACACCACAAATCTCCAGATTCTGAACTAATATCTTCTCTGTGGACTCACGCTGAGGGTCAGGGACACATGGTCAGATTTATACTGGTCTAGTAATAACAGCATTGTAGGGAAAAGGGGCAGGGTTCAAAATGCCACAAGTATTTCCGGTCCCTAATTTGCATACCATTTTGCATATTCATCGATCCTTGTGTAAAGCTGTAGAGATGTTCCTGTGATATTTTTAGCATACCTCTGAGCATTAGAAATTATTATTCAACATGAACTATTTGTAATAATTTAAGGGGTATTAAATAGGTTACAAAAAACATTCTCTAGTTTGGACAGGTAAAGATGTGTGTAAAATCTAGAACGCACACACACACACACACACACACACACACACACACACACACACACACACATGAATTAGGAGAAATGAGGCCTTATTGTACAGATAGGAAGGTGGAAATTGGATTAAAGGAGCAGATCTAATCAGAGCTGAAGAGATGGCTGAGAGAGAACAGAGAGACGTCTTGACCCACTGTCACCTTACAACAAACCGTTCGACTCTCACCTGTCTCACACTCTTTCTCAACAACAGAGCAAAGATAAGGAAGGGCGTCCTGCACTACTGCACTGCTAAACATAGGAACAGGAAATTTCCACCAACAAATGAACATTTTACACTTCCTCCTGCTTGTCTGGATTTAAAGTCAGTCAGGAGACATTTATAACCCTTCTGTTCTCTTCGGTTCCGGGCATAATGATGCTGTAACGTTTACATTTACTGTAAATGTGCTTTAAATGTATTATTTGTACATTTATTGTAAATATGCTGTAAATAAATACTCCATTTACATTTACATTAACGGCATTCAGCAGACTTTTTTTATTACAACTGTTACTTCTAATTAGATCCTGAATGTGGGTCATTTCTTTTCACTAATGATGACTAAAGATGGACAAAATTCAGACTGAGTTACATAAACGTGCATGAAAAGAAGAACATTATCAGCAAGTCACACACATTCATAGCAGGTTAGAAAAAAAATCTACTGAATCCGATCGAAATAATGAACCTGGTAATTAGTATTAGATTCGCACGTCCCTTTATAAGAAGAAATCCTTTATGGACAGGAAAAGAATTTTTTTTCCTAAGAATAAATCACCTTTATATTACAGAGATGATGTTAAGGTCATTTCAAGTAAATATAAATGGGGAAAAAAAATTGCGCCAAAGAGGTTAGTGGTGTCCGAATTTCCCTCGAATGGTCTGGAGGCTTCATATTCATCAGTACTGTTTGTACTGCTTTTTATTTTAATGATCACTAAGAAGGTGCTCTGAAGTTAAAAACTGTTAAAAAAAAAAAAAAAGTAGGAGGGTTAAAACACAAAAATGTCACTTTTTATACATTTTATGGAAAAAGTGAAAAACAAAACCCAAAGTATTATTCTGTGTAAGAACTCAGTAAACATTATGCAGTAAAGAGGAGGTGGAAAGAGGAGGCGTGTGTACGTTAACGGAAATTAAATCAGCCCAGTCACATGCACACACACACACACACACACACACACACACACACACACACACACACACATTTATATCCTTATGCAAACACACAGCAAGCATTAGCTGAAGCGAAATAAAGTTTTGATAACTTTTTTCTTTGAACAAGGTTTATTAGTCTTATTTGTCTTCTATGTGTGTGTGTGTGTGTGTGTGTGTGTGTGTGTGTGTGTGTACGTTTCTGCTCACCATAGTTGTAAAGCGTGGTTATATGAATTACCATAGCCTTTCTGTCAGCTCCAACTGACAGACGTCTCATCAACACTGTGCTTCTGCCTGTAGACCTGCTGCTCACTGGATGTTTTTTGTTGTTTGCACCATTCTCTGTAAACTCTAGGGTCTGTTGTGTGTGAAAATCCCAGGACATCAGCACTTTCTGGAATATCTGTATCTGCATGGTTATATATATATATATATATATATATGCTGCCACTTGATTGGCCGATTGGATAACTGCATGAATTCCTAATAAAGTGACCAGTGAGTGTAACTAAATGTCTCTTCCCTGATATAGATAAAGTCAGCCATTTTTTGAAAGTCTTGTAAAAAATGAGGAGACGTTTTTTTACAGCTAAAAGAGCACTAGGTACAGATTGCTCAGTTTTCCCTGTAGGTGTGTGTGTTTGAGAATTCAGTGTAAAAGCAAATGCAAAGCCGAAGCTCACTGAGTTGATGTGGGGTCAGTTTCAGTGTGTACTCGACCCCATGCAGTGTGTTTAATCATCAAACATAATAGTAAACTCTCAAGAATGCAGGTTTTACCACAGGTAAACTAACAAGCTAACTACGCAAACACAAGAGGCTGTTTAAACTCACACACACTCAGTTATTTTTTTATATTTACCTGTATTTTTATTTTTACCCCACAAATTACATGCGAATCCTTAAAACTGAATTTTTGGCTGTATGTTTTGTGCTTAATCATACTGTAGGATTTTTTTTAATTCACTGAGTTCAAAGTAAATATGCATTCTCATTACTGTGCTATTTATAACATGACAAAGAGAGCACGCAGAAGAATAATTGTGTTGATTGAGTCTGTATTTGTAATCTCAGAAACAGAACAATATGCTACTAAACACATACAAAACAAGGACTCAAAACAAGGACAGTATTAGTTAGAGTCATTCAGTCCTCAACCTTAAGTACAAGGAATTTCAATTTCATCTTGCTATTTATATTTACTAGAAACTGATAACTATGGCAACATCGCCAAGCAGGAAAAAACACTCGCACTTCTATTACATAAGGATATTAACAAGAAATCGACATCCTCAATATAGAGACGCTTATGACACGCTGCATCTTGTGGACATCCTGAAGGCTCGTGTGTGTTTACTCAGATGAAACTGAAATCCGTCTAACGAAGCTGTTCATCCACACACCCTGTTCTTTATTTTCCAGATTTCCGTTACCGCGTATGGTTAGTGAATAACAGCATGTCAGTTTTTATGACAAATGTACAGAATCAAACGGAGAATGTGTCACTAAACAGTAGATATTAATAAAGAGTTTAACATAATCATACTTGGGCCAAATTAAGAAATTAAGTCACTGATAGATCTGCAGCCATTTTGTAAAATTGCCAGTTTGAATACTGAAAAAGCTTTGAAGCTTCATTGTGATGAGAGCATGGCTTACTCCAGTGACAGGCATGAATTTGCTGTTGCATAGTAATATGATAAACCTATAAGAATTAAGAACTAAAATATATAAAGTAATATTAGCCACTGTGTCACCTCTTAACCTGTCTTTACAAAGAGCGATTTTCAATCCTGTCTCAGACAAAATGTCTCACATATCATGAAACTATTTTTTTGACCATGAGGTGAGATCAGCAGTCTTAGATTGTTGTCAGAAAACCAGACAAACATGCACTAGAAACTAGGCTTAGAACATCACACTGAACTCTACTTCACACCCAGTGAGTGTTTGGTGTGTGTGTGTGTGTGTGTGTGTGTGTGAGTGATTGAGTCCAGGTGTGCATAATCAGAAATCAGGTGACCTTTAACATGGAGGTGAAGCTGTGTGCTGGAGATTGTAGTCCTGGGTGGCCATGTTTGTAGGCCAAGGTGCAACTCAGGAGCTGGAGTTTGTCGCTGATTCTGGAGTTGACATGACAAACACATAATGTGACGCTCACTGGAAGATAATCTATAGTGCTGTATTGATCCAAACTTCTGGTAGTGTGGGAATAGTTTTAATTAAAACCTAACAGAACCACAAAGACAATTTTTCATTATCTTTACCAAGGGTGCCAATAATTCTTGAGCTGCCTGTCTGTAATGTTTGAGTTAGATTAAGTGAAAGAAGAAATGCGCCACTGAGGAAAACAAAGTGATTATTTTGTTTTATTCTAAGGCCTGTGTTTTTCATGTAGGTGCTAACTCACTGAAGCTAGCTAGCAGCATTTAAGTATTGTTAGCATATTATTAGCAGCTAGCAGTCAGCATTAGCTGATTGTAATACGCATTTATAATGACTATATAATGTATTATTTGGGTAAAAACACGCTGATACAAAAGTGTGAACATTTTGAAACTAGCAGTGACACACTGAGCTTCAATGAGCTCTTGATTTCCAGTCAGAGAGGGCAAGTGAGTGTTAGCAAAGCAAAGTTGGTTGAACTAGCAATTTTTTCACCTGTTTAGTGGTTAAAATGTGCAAGACATCATATGTTTTAAATGGAAGACATGCAATTTGTGAGTAAATGATTGATTCTACATACATTCTATGTCTATCTGTGTAGTTTATGAGCCATGCCACAGTAGCCAGGTGTAACTGGCCCACTTGTGATCAAGGTAGAGCTTTTAGAGTGACATGAGGGGAAAAAATCACTGCTGTTTTGAACAAAGGGTAAGACAGAAAATTGTGTGTCACATACATAACATTAATAGACTTACTTTTAGTGAGGAAATAGTAGTCTTCAGTGGAAAAACACTGATGTCTGTGTGAACTTTAGCCCAGTTAGGTGTTTGACAGCATGAATTAAAGCTCTGGCTAGCACTCTGACTAGCTTGTTGTTTGTATCGCCTACATTATGAGCTTTTAAAGAGTGAGCAGTGAGAGGTCACTGCCCGTCAAATTCAGCACAGGATACCTCGCACGTGGGTCTAATCTGTGTGATGCTGATAAGCGGTGCAGGTGCAGCGCCACTGAGAGGACGCCTCTGTGGAAAAAGCCTTGTACTGGATAGCATCATGGCTGAAATCATGCCAGGAATTTTGCAAGGTAAGGAACAGGAATGTCAGAAATGCCCGTCTTTCACTCTCTCTCAATTTATTTACGTCTTACTGGTTGTGCACTAAAGTGACGTGGAATGGCTGAGTCACTGTGAAGTTCATTAACATGGTTGTTTGGTTAATGTTCACTCCTCCAGCTCTGCAGGGGGCTTTGCGGAGGCTCAGCCTCACACTAGACTTTGCTCTCACTGAGTACCTGTAATGTACACTTCCTTTACACATCACTTTGAGGTCTATTCAGGTTGGTCATTAATCTCAAAGTCAAAAGAGCGAGATCCCCTGCATTGCAAACATGGAGCCGTAGTCCGGCCTGCACTTGATATCGTCACTGCAAGCTGCCTAGGGTGCCATCTAGAGGGAACGCCATTTCACTAAGCTTTCAATTCAGCCACAGCCTTAATTCAGCCATTAAAGCTTGTCTAATGTACAAATAAGATTAGTCAGGTAATTGTATTTAGCAAATCTGTTTAATTATCAAGAGACTGATACAGACAATGGATGCCATGTTATGCTTTTTAAAGCTACAGTGCACAGGATATTTTTTTTTAAATATAATATATAATATATAACGTTCCTGAGGTGATCCGAGTCCCACTGACAATCCTGTAATAGTCATAGTCAGGGATGTTGGGTTAAAAGTAGCAGTAGATTTAAAGATTTTCAACTACATGGTTGCAAGCAGCCAATCAGGACAGAGATAGAGATTCAAGTATTATCAACAAGAGGAAAAAGGATTCAGGACTCATCGGGTTTTAACATTTTATCTCGCTAAACAAGTAAAGCGTTTATTTGTACTCTAATTTGTTGGGAAACTGGTGAATGATCTCACTTGATTTATTCTGGTTGTGGAATTTGTATCATTAGCCAGTTGCAAAGCCATTTTAGTTAAAGAGATAACAATAGCTGGGTAATGAATTACTTGCTGCATTTGGGTTATTATGCTAATAACCACTGGTTTGTATTTCTGATTTCAAGTTTTGCAATGTGCTTAATTAAAAAAAATAATAATATCCAGTAGGAAACAAAAGCATTCATAGTATAGTTTGATATAATATCATAACTCGCAGTTTTCCATGTGTATTCATTCACAGTTAGCATTCAGTGTAAAATACAGATGCAGGTGTATTCTGTAAGTATGAAATGCTAAAAATTATACCATTAACATGTCAGTTCAATCTAAACTGGCTAGAAAGTGAAAGTTACTGGTAGTGGTGCGTTTTATTGTTTTTTGTTTTTCAAGCTCTTTACTTTCTGCAGAGTTGCATATTGAGTTCATCTGCATTACAGTGGAAAAAGGCTAATTATCCACTTCTAAAAAATGTAATAAAGTGTAACATTTTACTTTAAAAAAAAAAAGCTGTAGGGAGCCTGATACTCAGAAATGATTTTGTGTAATAACTTTTTAAAGGTTTGTGGATTTTGCGTTGCTGTTTTGAAAGGATACTTGACATTTAAAGTATATTAAAAGGAAATCTGCAGAGAAAGCTGGATGCTGCTGTGATGAAACTCCTACAGTGAGCACAGCATGAGAGTGATATTAACGTGTCACTGCAGGACAGCGCAGCGGTAAATGTTTTAATCACTGGACATGGCTCTCCAGGGTTCTGAGTGTCCAAACCTGCTGTGCCTGTTAGACGTGATAAAAATGTTCTGACTTCCTAATCAGTTTGAGGGGGATTATAGGGGAGATCCTGGCAACCGCAGTGTTACTGGGTTCACCAGCGCATTAACAAGGCCTTTTCAAAAAAAAAAAAAAAAACCTGCCACCATAATCTAAAGTCCAGAGCCGGGACATGTAATTAACGTTGGACCTCATAAGCACACACACACACACACACACACACTTTTTTTATGCTCACGCAAAACTATATATAATAACAGAACTGGAAGGTTGTTTTTAACCTTATATTGATACTATTGATATTATTCACTTATTTGCATATATTGTAAATATTCCAGGGTAATAAACATATTTTTCAGAGAATCTGGACCTCCTCCATCAGCTGTGCTAGCGAAGCAGCTCCCACATGATTCATCCCCCGGGGTAACAAAGGTCACAGAGTGGAAATGAGTTCTTTCCTTAAGCTTCCTTGCTTCATTGCTGCCATGGCAACAACTCACCATGCTGACAGATCTGTTATTAATCTACTGTCCATTGATGTTGAAGTCAAAACACTGGAAAGGAGACATCACTCTTATCATACGATCTTTAAGGTCATTTGATTTTAGTGGCCCTGTTAACAAATCTGCTTGTTGAACCTCTTGCATGTTGGAGTGCCATGGTTTTTATTGGTCAGGTCATTTCTTCTGTTCCTGACGAGCATGATTTTGATAATATGATGGACATTCTTTAAAATGGGAGGCAGTTTCAGGATCATCCAGGAGGATTTTAATGATTTTACGTATGTTGTAAGCCAGTTTTATTAGGAGCATGATTAGATTTGTCCGAAATGTCCGGTTCTAATGGGAAAATTGTGTCCTAGGCTGAAATTTTACTAGCTATCTATCAAATCTGAACTGGAACACCGACTGCACCCCAGCCTTCCTCGGGACAAAAGGGACAAGAGAGGACAAGTGCAGACAAGGGTTCACAAAGCTGACACAGGTGGACAAGGTTAGGCAAAACAGACAGGTAGAAAAAACGCAAGTGAAAGCAGAAAAGTGGACAAAGGCAGAAAATCAGACAAGGGTGGACAAAAGTCAGAAAAGACTCGTGCAGACAAAAGCAGAAGAACAACAGACAAAGGCAGGAAAACTGAGGACAAAGGTGCAAATATATCAGATAAAAGACAGAAAAGGGCAGGCAAAGCATAAATACGGCAGGCAAAGCAGGACAAATGGTGGACAAACGTGGAAAAGGGTGCAAAGATGTGGACAAGGTTGGAAAAAAGAGGACAAGAGGACAACAGCTGATAAGGACAGCCAAAGGCATAAAAAGGTGGACATAGGTGGGGAAAAAAGCAGACAAAGGTGGAAAAGGGTGGACAAAGGCAGAAATAGGCTGAGAAGTGTGGACAAAAGCAGACAAGGGCAGACAAGCACTGACAAAGGAGGAAAAACATGGGACAAGAGTGGAAAAAAGTGGACAAGGGCTGAAAAAAGGCAAACAAACTGAGTAGCCGACTGACCTGAGTAGCGAACTTGATATTATTGTTCATTTAATTATACATCAAGATCCAGTACTTTATCTTATTCAGTTAGCCTGATTAGCTTGGAAATTATTAAACATCTTGTGAAAAATCTTACTACGGTCAATAGTATTCATATTGTGAATACAGCAGCTGAGGCACTGTGTGTCTTACCCATAAAGCACCATGAAAGTATGTCCATGTTAAGCATACTCTAGCTAGAGTTCATGATTTTAATATGAAATGGCTGTGGATTCATCAATCTATTGTTAAAACCACTGTACTAATAACAATTAGCTATTATGCTTTTAGATAAATACTAAAAAATGTAGCAACAATGCAAAACCATGACAATTTATATGTTTTTTTTAGTGCCTGTGATCTACACAATACAGCCAAAAGCATGTTGACCCCTGACCATCAAACCAATATGTGAATTTCTTCCTGAAACTGATGCCACAAAGTTGGAAGCACACAATTGTACAGAACGTCTCTGTATGCTGTAGCATTACAGTTTCCCTTCACTGGAACTAAGAGGCTCAAACCTGTTCCAGCGAGCTCCATGAAGACATGGTGTGTGAAGGTTGGAGTGGAAGAACTCGAGTGTCCTGCACAGAGCCCTGACCTCANTGACCTCAACCCCACTGAACACCTTTGGGATGAACTGGAACACCGACTGAACCCCAGACCTCCTCACCAACATCAGCTCCTGATCTCACTAATGCTCTTGTAGCTGAATGAACACAGATCCCCAAATCCTCCAAAATCTACTGGAAAACCTTTTGTGGAAGATTGGAGCTTATTATAACAGCAAAGGGGGAGTAGATCAGAAATGGGATTTTCAAAAAGTACATAGCATGAGTGTGATGGTCAGGTGTCCACAGACCTTTGGTCATATAGTGTACGTACTTGGTCCCAAACCATGCTCTTTGAAGTTTTCTTGACCCCTGTACTTGGTAGAATCCAATCTAAGACAATAGCAGTTGGGATAAAGCCTTTAATCCAGTTGAAAAAACAGAAAGATATTGAGATTCCCATTAACAGAAGTGAGTACTATCGCCACGCTCAATCTTTAGGTGCAGTAATAACTAGCAAAAGCAATCAGAAACACAGGATTAGCAACATTCCTGCCATAGTAGTAATGTTTTGAACAGCAAAAAGGAGGGATAAGCCAGCATTTTTTCATCAATCCGCTTAAGTGTTTAACTGTTTCAGACATTAAAAATCTCAGCATGCCAAGGAGAGAAGAGAAATGTGACTCTGATCTGAAAGTCTCATTCAAGGCCATCCACCTCGCTGCTGAACAGGAAACCCATTTCTTCCTTGTGATACAACGTGTTGCTTACATCACCACCGGCCCTCTGGCTGGAAGACATTTCTGTAATTTCAGAAAGGATGTCCTTCATAACGTTTACTGAACAGTATAAAATGACATCCTTTTACCTTTAGAGAGCATTCAGATGTCGTTAGCTGGGTTTGTAGTACCTCCTGAACGAATAAAGATGGCTGTCCAAAGATCTGAGGAAAAAGTTGACTTTTCACACAGTAGGTTCTGAAAAGGAAGGCTTGTGGGTGTATAGTTTTGAGGACCACCATGGATGGAGATTGGCTCTATACCCTGGTGTCCACACCCAATCCCACCTGCAGATGTCAGAGATTGCCATCTGACCTTAACAGTTCAGAGATATAAATGTTGAAATTACCATCATTCAGTACAAGTGGTGAAGCTTCTTGCATGAGTGAAGAAACACCCTGAAGACGAGAAAGTGCCTTAACTCAGAATTAGAGGTTAAAGAAATACTGCAGCAGAGGTGCAGTCTTGTAGTAGACCTTATTTAATTCATGAGGGAGCACGTTTCACGATTCAGTCTAATTGTCCCAGCACCGGAGACTTGTATGATCCGTGTTTAATAGACCGGACCACCCAAGACCACGGAGAACTGGCCAGATGTTTACCAACATAACAAGTTTGTTGGCATCTTGAGCAGAGTATTATTTTAATATCTCAAGAGTCCAATGGGAGAAAGTTATAAGAACTCTATCTTATTATATTTTACCAAAAACTAATAAAAAAAAAAAACAAAGTGGATTATATTCCTATAAGAGCATGATCCCGGAAAGTTTTATTCTTCTTATACCACAGCAGATTGCCAAAAATTACATTTGTTAATGTATTAAGGAGCGACGTATTTTTACATGTACATTTTACTCCATTTTTATTTGCATTTAATGTTAGTTAATGTTTAATGTTGCAAAACAAGTACTTATCACAAGTACTTATCACTGATGTCATAGCGGCTACAAACAATCATTTCCTCACCAGCCTCGCTTTAGTCTCTCTAGAAGACAAAAAAAATAAGACAAAGAAGTGTACCTGGTCATGTTACCAAGAAACCAGGAAGCGTAGTGCGACCCGAAAACTTAGTTACAGCTTTAGGTCTGACTCTAGCACTGACACTAGAGACTCCTTCCAAAAATGTTTTTAAAAAAAACGTCTCTTTACAGAAAACGTCACTATATCAGCAATTGCGTACAAGTCCCTATGTAAGTTGTTAGTTATAGAAATAATAACATATTACAAGCACAATGTAAACCTGGGATGTGTCTTTTAGCTGGCACTGCTGTCAGAGCTGCTGATAAAGAAACTGACAACATCAACAGCTTCTGATAACCAGAATCTACAATTCCGTGGATATTCTTCTGAATTTTTTTTTTCTGTCTCAAGTCTGCTATTTCAATCTCTGGTGTCTTTAAATGACGAGGTTGTTTAAAATGAGAAAAAGTTTATCATGACATTTCATTTTTTTCCCCCCCCAAAAGACTAGAGGTGCAAATGAACTGGCTGTAGTAGTTCAGTTGCTGATAATAAACCAGACCTCACCCTGGC
>CM074973.1:3551943-3569443 GCA_037577455.1 Pangasius macronema
TTTTTTGTGTCATATCTGTGATTCGTTTGTTTGCTATAAAGTAAAAAGGCTGGGTGAACTTCCTGTAAGTGTGGTGAGTCCATCATTTTTGCCAGGGGTTGTACTAACCGTCCTGTCTTTCTCAGGGGTGAACAAAAATATATTGTTTGTGGGGTGTTTTGGTTTTCGGTAATTATCATACAGAGATAACAGACGACATGGAAACACTTTGGTTTGAGTCGTTGTAGAAAGTCTAATTTTTTATTATTATTTGACGTGATAAATAATACGTCAGTTAAGTCCTTACACACTTGGGTTATAAGAAAATAATCAACAATGCTGATTGTTGATTATTTGAGTTGATTATTTTCCCAAAACCAGCGCAAGTTTTTTCCTCCATGTTTTATAAGTGCTATCTTATTGTAATCTGGTATAACGTGAATGCACTACGATTATCAGCACATGCCTAATGCATAGTATAGCAAACACACACACACACACACTCGTGCCTCCTCGTTTTGCTCTCCATCTCCTCTGACAGTTGTGACATCATCAGCGCACTCTGTCTTGATTGGCCAGACTGGGAATTTCTGACAGCAGCTCAGTTCAGACTCAGCGCTGGTTCATGGCTTGACATTAACAGGTGGTTTAGGGTTTGAGTTTGAGCCAGGGGTAGAGCACGGTGAGGATGGACAGAATGGACGAGGTGAGACCACACGCCCCCACGAATCCCGGCCCGGTAGGATAGAGGCCCAGTTTGTCCAGCGGGATGAAGACGTCACACAGGTTCTTCAGCGTGTCCAGAAGGAGCGGGGGGTTGGACGCGTCCTGCCGCCACTCGTCTGCGTCGACGACGACTTCGGACCGGCACTTCTGCCTGCACGTCCTCCTGTACCGGGCGGGGATCTCGCCGTTCTCTACGGTGCCCGAGAGATGAGCTTTGGCTGAGGTGCTGCGCCGCTCACGCTCCATCAAACCGTGGATCTCGTAAAGGTCACGGGTCAGGTTCAAGATGAGCGCAAACAGGTAATACCTACAGAGAAAAAGAGAGAGAGAGAGAGAGGTGACAAGAGAAACGGAAGGAAAAAAGAAATTAAAACAAGTAAAAGAAATAAAATAAAGTAGAAAAGCAAAGAAAACTCACCTGAATGACCGCTGGCTCCACTTGTCCTGGTCGAGTCGAGGCAGCAGCCCCGTCTTTCCGGCCCACAGCAGGTTATCGCAGGCGAAGTACATGGCTCTGTTCAAATGGGAGACGGTGATGCAGAGCCGCAGCACGCAGTCGGAGAGGTGAACAGCTCGCTTCGCTGCCTCCAGAGCCTCAGCCGAGTTCCCTAACCGCATCACTGAACACACGGAAATGCACAAAAATGTACACAGCTCAGTTAAAAACAACACCACGACTGTGAGTGAAAGTGAGATTAGGACTGTTAATAAACAGCTTTAAAAAACATTCCAACACAAGCGTTTGATTTAAAAGTTTGGAAATAATTTCGGAAGGAAAGAAGGACGTCTGGAAGGAAGGGGATTCGAAAGGGAAAGGGCGTTAACGGAGATAACAATGTGAGATGTGAGTATGCGAGACGTGAGGATGAGAGACGTGAAAACGTGAGTATGTGAGGATGACAGATGTGAGGATGTAAGGACATGAGTATATGAGGACGTGAGTATGTGCGGATGAGAGACGCGAGTATGTGAGGACGTAAGGATGTGCGGATGAGAGATGCGAGTATGTGAGGACGTGAGTATGTGCGGATGAGAGATGCGAGTATGTGAGGACGTGAGACGTGCGGATGAGAGACATGAGTATACAAGGACGTACGTTTTCTGCTGAGACTCAGATGAGTTTCCAGCTGCTTGATTGTTGTTAACAGCTGAGCTGCAGCTCCTCCTTTCTGTAGTGTGTATCCGAGCAGAGTGCAGGCATATTGTGCAGCCCTGTACACAACACACACACACACACACACACACACAACTGAGCAGAGCCTACTGACAAGGGGGACACGGTTTTAGCCGAGAGTAATCTTGGAGCTATACAGGAATGTGATTTAGGGTATAACATTTGATGAATCTTATTGTCCACAGAAATGTGACCCCGTGGACACCACTAAAGCAGTTTGTAGGGAACAGGGAGTAGGGAACCACTTCAGACACAGGGATGGACCCCCTGCTCTAACACACCTGATTCAACTCACACTCAAACGTGCAGGACAGGGTTCTCTGGGACCAGGGTTAGGACCCTGTGCACTATGTAGTGCACTTGATGTCCATTTGGGATTACCACTGATCTACAGTATGACCTTTGAGTAATAACTGTTGTGAACTGAATTAGCTGGGAGTTGAAAGCCGTGCAGATTCTCGCATTCTCACCTGAACACTCGCTCTTTAGCTTGACTCTGAGCGCTGAATCTCACCCACGTCTCCATGTACACAGCTCCGCCTTTCAGCTAACCTTAACTCGCTACAGTGCGCTTCTGTGCACTAATTTTATACTTTTAGCTTCAAACAAACCTTTAAAGATAACAATACCTTTAAAATCCTACTTCACCTATGCATTCAGCTAATATTTCGTTTATTTTGACAGCAAACAGACTGTTTTATTGCGCAGTAACGCTGACTTCCGGGTTACGGCTCTCGCAGAGGGACAAACTTGTCTCGCTCCTTACACTTCTACAATTCTACTTACATTTTTATAAGTAATTTCGACAAACAGACGTCATGATCTTTTATGGAAAATCATATATAAATATAACATTCCACGCTTTCATTATCTACCTTGAAATAATTAAGATATCAGACATTAATAAGAAAAGATAACGGTCGTGAAAAAGTAATGGCCCCCTTCGCAGATTTCCTCTGTTTTTGCATATTTGACACATTAAATGATCTCAGATCTTCACACAAAACACAGTTTGTAAATGATCATTTCATTTATTGACGGAAAAAGGTTATGCAACACCTGTCAAAAAGTAATATAATAACTGGTTGTGCCACCTTTAGGATCAATAACTGCAACCAACACTTCCTATAACTGGAGATCAGTCTGTCACATGGCTGTGGAGGACATTTAGCCCACTCTTCTTTACAGAACTGCTTTAATTCAGCCACGTTGGAAGGCTTTTGAGTATGAACTGACCGTTAAATGTCCTGCCAAAGCATCTCAATGGGCTTCAGGTCAGGATTTTTGACTAGACCGCTCCAAAACCTTAATTTTGAGGTCTAGCTGCATTGTCTTGCTGCATAACCCAGTTGTGTTTCAGATCACAGACTGATGACTGGCCGTTCTCCTTCAGGACTTTCTGGTAGAGAGCTGAACTCATGGCTACATGGCCCTGATGTGGAAAAGCATCCCCACACCATCACACTACCACCACCATGTTTCACTGTTGGTATGATGTTTTTATTGTGGAGTGCTGTTAGCTTCACGCCAGATGTTAACAGGATCCACGTCTTCCAAAAAGGTCCACTTTCGACTCATCAATCCACAGGACATCATCCCAAACGGCTCAGATGGCTATCGAGGTGATCTGCCCGTGACTCTGATCATCAGTCATGATTCCACCAGGTGTTTGTTGTTTTTTTTCAATAATAGTCCATTTCTAATCAATTACAATCGATTTGTATAAATGTATTATTGCTGCCTTGATTCATTTCAATCGTTATCTTTAACCAGGTCTTTTCTTTTGTTTAAAGAAAATGACACAAACTCATGGAATTCTTGGGAAAACTCAGCTACGCCCATTTTATTCAAGAATCTCTGATGAAAATAAATTAAGTAAAATATAGTATTCATGATCACACAATTGAGAAAAAAAAATCTCACAATTACACAACAAAAACCCTAACAATACTCAGACATACCATTTAGATTTTACGTGTAGTAATTGCACAACATTGATAAAAAAACAAAACAATGAAAACTATAAAGGAGTCACATTTGTACGCCATCTAGAAGAAGTCCGTCCTGTATGTACGTGATCACTCTACTACAGGAACAGCTGCTATGTATGAGCGTAAAGACAGGGTTCGAGTCCTGGTAGAGCTGCACAGTACATCGTTGGCTAATCTTTATAACGTTCTTGGCGTTTGAAATACCGACCGGCTGCGTAATGAGCGCGTTACTAATCCCTAAACGTGTTATTGTGTGCTGTGACTACTCTCATCATGACTAATACCACACGTGTGAGATGAGTTCCAGTGTGTTTGGATGAATCATGCCTTTTAAACAAATGCTGTTTGTCTGATTTTTTTTTTTAGACTGTGAACACAAAGGAGCTACCAGTATACCAGAATCGTAGCATGAGTTCATAATGTGCGTCCCTACGCTGTGTGTCTCTGGACTTTCCCAGTGTGTGTGTGTGTGTTGCACTGCTCTATGCCAAAAATAACACTACTTTGCAAATGAGCCTCAGGCCCAATGACTCCCTACTTCCTATTTAAGTGCACGGGGTTTGATATTGTCGCTCCTACGCCATATTGTAGTGCCCTATAGGGAGCTATTTAGGATTTAAACCATATTAGCTACAGTCCTTTAAACCTGATCTGCAAAACTGTGATCCACATCTGCAAAGCAAAACACAACCAAGACAAAAAACTAGAACCAGCATGAAAGAAAACATTACATAATCCATTATTCTACTGCATACGATCCTTCCACCTATTGAACACAGCCTGTGTATTATTTAAACTACATCTCTCTCTCTCTCTCTCCCTCTCTCTCCGTCTCTTTTCCTCACATACTCTAAACAGTCTTAAAAGTCTTTTCAGGCAAATCGGAAGCCTACTATGAACTACGGTATCGGGGTCTGAAACCTCCACCTTGGTTCTCCACCTTTGCAGTTATTTTCTTTTCCTATTTTTCTGATTTTCTGTCGATCTCGCTGCAGATTTCCAAACCAAATAGTCCATCCCCAATTGCTCTACCACTTTGATTGACAGTCACTACTTTACCCGAAGTTCACACTAACAAGCATCAAGTTTGTTTGTAGTTTGTCTCTAGTGTGTGTGTGTGTGTGGCGATCAATACTGTTGTTGCTTGTGGATGTTCATTGGCTAGTGTTTTTGTTTTCCTGTCTTTTTAAGCGCCGATGAGAAAAGGCTAACTAGCTAAGCACAAATTAAACAAAGCACTAATCAGTATGAGATTTGGTGGAGTTACATGTTACATGCTGGGCTTCGACAAGCAGCTAACCGTTCATAGCTACATACCCTCACCTTATATTTAATGAGAGGCTATAAATGACAGGATACGATGAAGCTAGTCTTTCCAAAACATATCTAAAGGTACGAACTAAAGTTGTGAGTGGGGAACTAAATACACTCCAGACCACACACACACACCAGAGGATTGAATTGAAGTAGTGTGACTGATCTGATGGAAGCAAAATCCAGTGTGTCTTGAACCAATATTTTCAATTCAGCATTTAGAAATGACTGTGTGATGACACACAGTCACGCTAAAAATATTCTCGTTTCCTGCTCAGTGGTTGGTGGAGAAACACGATGTCGGTTCAGACCCTGGTATAAACTTTCAGTCTTCATATCCGTTCCTAGAGCAGCCTCACATCTCCACTACCTTCTCATTTCATCCCATCGGTTAAGAATTGGAGGTACTACAGTTCTCCTGAAAGTCAACATCAAAAGCTATGCTCCCTGTAACTAATGTCAAGTTTAATACGTTTCACTAAATACAGTATTATGAAGAAGTCCACCTATAGTCCTCGTGTAAAGATAACAGTGAGTAGCCGATATACCGTGGCTGTAAGTGTGTCCTGCACGTAGAAGGCTGGTGTCTGATCGAACATAACCAAACGATTCGGAGTGCTTAATCAAAATCAATCATATAATAAACTATCTAGGTTAACAGGTCACAGACCACCTCTCGAGAGGGTGGAGGTAACAGGTTTACGGACGAGAAAACCAGAACAGTGACTTCCTCCTCTTCGTGGAGGGCGGAAGAATCCCATCAGGCACCTCAATGCTCGGAGTGCTGTTTCTTGCGAAAGGGCGCTTTAAGGCGGCTCCAGAGCGACCGGCTGCGTCGCGTCTTTCTCTCTCCGCTCCGCACCACCTCGGCCTCGCGCTGACGGATCTGACGCACCAGAGCGGCGAAAACCTCGTCGATGTAGTAACGGAACGCTGCGGACGTCTCGAAAAACGGACACTGGAACTCCCTCGCCAGCTCCTTTCCCTCCTCTACTGTCACCTGGTGGAGAAGAGGATATGTGTATATAAAAAGGAAGTCAAATATACTCCTATACTCGATGTGTGATCAATGATCTGAGCTACAAAAGACACATTTAAAGTAGCCAACACTTTAGTATCATCCCGTTACGAGCTGTTTACAGTGTGACTCAGGATCGCCTGGGGGTTTCTTTCTCCTTCACTGAGCCTGACAGGGAGCGAAGCCATGCCCGCTTCACTGGAATGTTCTTCCACACCCACAAATGTTCCAGCAGATTTTACAATATAGGGTTATCAGCGCATTCCAGCCATAGTTGGGAAAGTTGATCTGGCATTTTGACAAAGCTACACTTAGTCATACTTCTTGTATAAACCAAGCTCAAGTGCTGACAAAAGCCAGAAACCATGAAACTTGCTTTAGCAGGCAATCAATATTTGGAAACCTGAGGCAATGAAAAACCAATAAATCGTTTTATTAAATTAAAAGTTGTTGCTAGGATACAGACATGCCATATGATCTACTGAGCCCTGAAATTCTTTAAAACGAAGCATCATGTAGATTAGCTGTTCTAACAAAACAGGATTTTCTTGGCATGTATGAAGGCATTGAAACCAGCAATGAGAGGCCCAGAGGCCACGCCTCCTTCACTGTGAGTGACAGTGGNAGGCCACGCCTCCACGTACTCCATTATCATTACTACAGTTACTTTATTCACACTGTAGACGCTGTGATGTTAATTTGATATACTTTATGTTAAAGAAAAAAATGAGTAGATCTTTAATCGATGAGCACGTCCCTTCCCCTGCTTTTGTGTGTGTGTGTGTGTGTGTGTGTTACCTGTCTCAGGTGTGCGAGGTCAGATTTGTTTCCCACGAGCACCACTGGCGTGTCCACAGTGCGGCGCACACGGCAGATCAGCTGCTTGAAGTGGCGAGCCTCCTGGAAGCTGCGCCGGTCCGTTATGGAGTACGAAATGATGAAGCCTTCGCCAGCACGCATGTACTGATCACGCATGGCTGTGAATTCAGCCTGCACACACACACACACACACACACACCATTTTCCATTCATTATTAGCCTTAGATTATATGGCTCTTCTGCCATACCAGTCTCTGTGTACAGTGTTACTATAGAAACAATAATGTTTGAATATAACCCTGTGATTTGCAGCTGCACTACTATCAGAGCTGCTGTTATAGAAACTTAATCAGCAGCTTCTGACCAGATTGACCTGAGAGGTTCGGAGATTTAAAAAGCGCTGTGCTATAAACTTCACAAACATCAGACACTATTAGGCATGTCCCGTGAACCTATAATACACTTAGATACCTTTAAACGTAAATCACGACCCTGTATTCTGTTTTTAGAGATTTAAGAATTAATCCACACTGTTTACATCACTGGCCTTGTTGTTTAAAGCTCCTGTTGTAAAATGTAGCTTAGCCGAACCCTTTAGAAGAAGGGATTAACGGCGTTAAACGGAGACTATTGCATGTAAACGACGCTCATCTGGAACTTTTCTGTCTATCATCGGAAAGACACAGCTGTGAGGATCATGCAGATCAATGCGAGCCTGCTGAGCTCACGCAGAGTGCGTAATGTGCTCTAAGTGACAGACGCCAAACTAACACTGAGCCCTTTAATTATGAAGGGAAAAAAACTATGTTTGTGTTTTGAAAAAGCTTAAAATCCCGAGCTGATTCCAAACACACTCACAGAGGACAGAGAGGACGACATAACCCTGCTGCGCTGCCTACCTGTCCCGCTGTGTCCAAGATGTCCAGGTTCGCCGGCTCGTCGTCAATGCGGATCTGCGTCTTATAGGCGTCCTCTGAGGGGAGCAGCATCGCCGTGAGGTCATGTACAGAAACAACAACGTGTCAGGATTCAGCTATGACACGTGTACTGTCAGAAGAGCAATGTGGGCACTGTCTAACACTCTTACTCACCTGTTACACGTTTACACGTCAGGCTAAACTACAGCTCGTTATAATGTACACCTGTACTTAGTATTAATCTGATTTACTGTAACACACATAACACATATTCTACTTATAATAATACAGACAATACTTGTCATAAGTATTTGTTACTATTGTAATAGACCGAGAGGGTAACGCAATGCCAATACCTGCATCTGCAGTCGGATTTAAACCCGAAGTGGGTGTGGCCTAAACCCGAAATGGTTTTTTTCTTTCCCACTATTAATCATAAACACCACCACTGCATCACTACATCTGGGAAAAAAACCCAGATGAAGAAATATCATGGTGTGTGAATTCCAGTTCTGACAGTTCCTCAACATCAGCTACATCACTCCAGTTCGTAACTGTTCTCAACTACAGACTGTTGTTTTTTTTTTTCCTGTAATCCTAATCATGCAGGTATTAGTGATGTTTGCACCTGCCCGAATGTATCTAGTAGGTTCAAATGACCCTGAGCAGCCAGTTACTGAAGGTGCTATAAACGCAGAACGCAGCACTGCACATACACATCAGCAATCATGGTCTTTCTTTATCTCACGAGCTTCATATCCGACAGCTCGCTTGTGCCTGCGTGAAAGTGTAAAACGTGCAAATTTCTTCTCCCAGTCCCGACGCACACCTCCAGGTGTGTGTTAGTATCTGTGAAGGACCTGTTTATTCCTAATAATGTATTTGTATTCTGTTAATGCCGCGTAACAGTCGATCCAACTAGTGTGTTCACGGGTTTGTTCTCCGTGTCGACAACGTTGACGCAAAAGCGATACAAGCCACGGCGCAAATGCTCCCGAAACACCCAGCTAATAACTCAACTGTAAAGTCACAGAGGCATTCCTTTTTTTAATTCAAAACTACTGGCCCCTCCTGGAGTTATTTCCTCATGCATTGTGCATATTGTACTCTCAGCAGTCAGCAGAAATCAGTGTGGTGTGTTCAAATGCTTTGGAACTGGCAGTGTGAAATGTTTCGGACCCTTGCAGTGCACTATGCAGCGTACTAAGCAGTCATGCAGACACGACTGTGAATGTTCACACACACTCATGTGGTTTATTGTCCTACCTATAGTAGGGTCATGATCCTCAGGGAACCGGTGACTGATAAACTGCATGATGATGGCTGGAGGGAGAGAGAGAGAGAGAGAGAGAGAGAGAGAGAGAGAGTGAGAGACGCGTCATGTAATGTGATTAAGACACCCAAGCTGTGCGAGTGAACGCTCCCTTTTTCCCTTAATCCACTTCTTCGACTCATCTCTCTCTCACACACACACACACACACACACACACACACACACAGAGCACAGATCTGCACCATTCGCACCCTTTGTCCTGTTCCCATGGAGACAGTCTGGATAAAATACAGCAAAATAATATCTGTACCTTAAAGTCCCCCATAAACACAACATTCACACCTTCACCAAGTGACATGGGTTCATTGCCATGACAACAGAATCAGTGAGTTGCGGGTGGTTGCCAGGCACCTCCCTAACAACCAGACGGAACTGAAGAGCCTCTAAGCCACCACCCAGTGTGTGTGTGTGTGTGTGTGTGTGTGTGTGTGTGTGTGTGTGTGTGGGGCAGACACCTCATACTGAAACACATCAAAATAACCACAGCAACCAGAGAGAGATAGAGACAGAGAGAGAGAGAGAGAGAGAGAGAGAGAGAGAGAGAGAGAGAGAGAGAGCATGAGATAAGGAGAACAAAAGAGAGGTGGTCAGAGAAGAGAGAGGTGGAGAAAGAGATAGACAGACATGCATTAGGAGAGAACGAACGAGAGACAGAGAAAAAGAAAGAGACAGGCAAGCAGAGAGAGTGTATAAACTCCCTTTCTCCGACACCTCTCACTCTAAACATTCTCTTAACACTGAGGAGCCACCGCCCTCTGTGTGTGTGTGTGTGTGTGTGTGTGTGTGTGTGTGTGTGTGTGTGTGTGTGTGTGTCCAACTTATTCTCTTAATCAGCAAACAAGGATAGGAAAAAAAACAAAAAAGTGCAGACAAAGAGCGAAAGTGAGAGAGAGAGACAGAGAGAGAGAGAGAGAGACAGTGAGAGAGAGAGAGAGAGAGAGAGAGAGAGACTGCCACTATTTGTCTTAACGCTTCATTTCTATTCTCTCTCTTCTCCATGTTTCTATACAGACACTGTGTTATGACTAATATGTTTGTTAATAACAGTTCTTCTCTTTCCTGTAGTGTTTTGGCAACACTGTACATGTATACGGTCATGCCAATAAAGCTTGTTGACAGACAGAATTAGACAGAATGAGACAGACAGAGAGAAAGACAGAATTAGACACAGAAGAACTAAGAGTGAGATAGAGGGAGGGGAGACACAGACAAAGAAATAAAGTGAATGAGAGAGAGAGAGAGAGAGAGAGAGAGAGAGAGAGAGAGAGAGACTGTCAGTAGTTACTCACCACTTTTACCCACTCCTCCCTCGCCCAGCATTACCAGCTTATACTCGCGGGAAAGACCGCCAACCCCCCGCGAAGACTCCATCCACACAGCTGCAACACACACACACACACACACACACACACACACACACACATTAATCTCACATTACACCTGGTGACATGTGTATCAGTAAGCAGGATCAGTAACTAAAATAAGTTTTGAGAACATAAACGCAGCATGGTGTCCAACATCGTGTGTGTGTGTGTTTTAATTGTAAATTGTGAAAGAAAACTTACATATTATTGGTCAATATTTTGTATGATGACACTGGCACTAGCATGTGGAAGAGGTAGCATCATGCTACACTATATGGCCAAAAGTATATGGACACCTGGCCATCACACCTGTATGTGGTTCTACACAATTGTACAGAGCGTCTCTGTGTGCTGTAGCTTTACAGTTTCCCTTCACTGGAACTAAGAGGCCCGAACCTGTTCCAGTATGACGACGCCCCTGTGCACAAAGCGAGCTCCATGAAGACATGGTGTGTGAAGGTTGGAGTGGANTGAATGAACACAAATCCCCACAGCCACGCTCCAACATCTAGTGGAAAGCTTCCCAGAAGAGTGGAGCTTATTATAAGGGCAAAAGGGGAATAAATCTGGAATGAAATGTTCAACAAGCACATATGGCTGTGATGGTCAGGGGTACACAAACTTTTGGGGATATAGCGTATCTCTGGTAATTGAAGTCTGGGAAAGTGAAAGTTTCTGTGCACACGCACTTCCACAATCCACAGATGTTTAAAAAAGCACTGACATCTAAGCATCATGAGCAGAAACGTATAAATCATGAATCATGAATCAGCGTAGCATCATGAGCAGAGACGTCTGAATTACATGCAAGTTGACAATACATGTCCTTGTATAGTGTGTGTAGTGTGTCTGAAGCATGTGTCGTCGACCCCAGAGACCAATTTTGGCACAGAAGAGGAAGTGAGTCACTTGGTTAAACTATTCATGTGACAATGTGATGCACACAACAATAACCACTATATCCACTTTGCTTTATCCTGATATTATTACTTAATGTTGTATGAATTGATTAAACATAATAATCCACACCTCTCTGAAAGGGTTTCAGTGAATACACGAAAAACTAGGCTTTGAAAAGACATTACTGAACTTTAGACTGGATAGTGATGTGCATCAGTAGTTTCCACTTATGTGTGTGTGTGTGTGTGTGTGTGTGTGTGTGTGTGTGTTTTGTTGTTTTTTATAATTACAAATTAAAACCATTCTCCCAATATTTCAAGCACAATTATTACTTTCACACGAATGCTACCAACTTCTTCTTTAAGCCTATCTAAAGTGTAACAGTTATTAAAAAAAGTTTTTAAATTTCTTTTTTTTTTTCCTGACAACTTTAAAATCTCTAAAAACGCCGCTAAGCACAAGAGAAGCTGGGAACGGGGATGCAGCGAGAGCTCGCTCACTCCCACGCCGCTGGAACGCTTCTGTGTTCGGTCTCAGGCGTCAGGAAAGCTCGGGGATTCGTGATGAATTGTAGGCCGCGGTCATTAGTAGCCCTTTAGCTTAACCTGTTACTTATAACATGGTTAATTTAACCATGAATACATCCAGCTAGCTTCGGGGTTAGATATACGATACTAAATCACTTCAATATACTCGTCAAACATCATTTTATTTTTTTTATATGTATATAAAACGTATGATATTGTGTATGAATGTGTTAAATTTAATAATAAACGATGTGACTTTTGGTAAGACAAAGCAGCACACAGTGACCACAGAGCTGACCGCTGGGGAAAATCTAATAACTGCATGCTTTAGCAACAAATTAAAGTAGTTGTGTTGTTTATTTTCCAACGACAAATGTTTGCAGATTGAGTAAATTACTTGTTTAAAGACTGAGTTACATGTTTTCAGCGTTTTTGGACGTTAAGAGGAACTTTAGCGCTGCTGAATAGTTTAAACAACAACAACAACAACCAACTGCCTCAAGTTCAGACTCAAACAAATGAACTCGTTTCATCGCCTGTTTTTACAGTCTGAATACAAAACCCCTAAAAATCATGTCAAATAAACAAAAATAAATCTGGGAAAAAAACACCACACTTTTGCACACATCACAGTCTCAGTTTCATGAGAATGAATATTAAAAATAATATTTAATTAATAAAAAATAATAAAATGATTGCTCACCTTTTGTCACAGTATTTCTGTCGTCATTGTTAATTTTATATTAATGTACGCGATCATTTTTTATTTATTTTTTTGTCAAAGTTGGCAAGTGGCACAATACTGCCTAAGTGTAAACACACTCACACACACACTCACACACACACACACATAGACACATATACACGAACCACTGACGCGGTCAGCCCTGCCGCTGGGTCCTAACACCCGAAGGATTTTGAATTGAGCTTTTGGTAATAATTCGATTAACGGGTTTACATGTATGTGAGTAATCTGATAAAGTGAAAACATCAAATCAGTAATCTGGATTCGTTAAAGCGTTGCTCCAAGTAAGCTATTATTTTCTCTTTTCCTTTTTAAATCAAGCACCTTGTAAGTCAAATGATTTCATACCACAGTGCAGTTGAATGCTCCAATCTGATTGGTCAGAAGACATGCATCATTTTCTTTAGAACAGCAAAGTTCCACTGTAATATGAATAATAGGTAATCACTGACACGCTCGTACGCTAATGTTACGCTAACACGTTATTGTTTCTGTAGTAACAGCTCATACACAGGGGCTTGCACAGCACACACTCCACATAATCATAATCTAAGACTAATAATAAAAAGATTATTTTAAGTGTTGTTGTTTAACAAAGTACAATGTATAATCCTTGATGTGGTGACTTTTTTAGGAGACCTTTATTTAACTTTTATGGAAGGAGTCTCAGGTGTAAGTGCTTTGTAACAGTCAAAGTTTCCCAGCTCAGGACAGTCTTTTTTTGACAGAGAGAGAGAGAGAGAGAGAGAGAGAGAGAGAGAGAGAGAGAGAGAGAGAGATCGAGATCAAATCAAGCAAGCAAGAGAAAGAGAGGAAAAAATAGGAGATGGTTAGGGATAAACAGGAATTAACAGGAATTAACTTTGTCTCTTGGATATTCAACAACATGAAAATCTAACCATAAACCGATAAACTAATAAATGAATCGTTTTGGAGAAGCAGATGCTAAATAAGTCTAAATGTCTGACTTCATGTCTAGCACACTTTGCCTGCAGAAATGGAAAAAGGCCCAAGTGTAGTGGATCAGTTTAGATTTTATTTGCATGTTCATTGTGTTAACCAGTTCACCATACAGTACACATCAGCATTAGTGTAACAAGTTTAGCATAGATTTATTACAGCGTTATGCACATCATGTGTCATTAGAAGCGTTTTTTTATCTCCACATAAAACTTTGCATCGTTGAATTGGGATGAAATTTTGCTTTGCATCTCAATTTACTGTACAACACATGACAGCAAAGACCTGTGAGCCTGGAGTTTGGAGAGGAAAGAAAGGGGCAGGACTCTCAAATATAAAATAACAAAAAAAATAAATAAATAAAGGCAGAAAGTGCCACTGCCAGATAGTGCATTAAGACAAGCAATACTTTACAACCGCTCATATTTATTTATACACATATAAACAAGCTTGGTATGCCAAAGAATCAAGAATGCACAAGGCGAAAAATATATAAATTGTATAAGGTTTAATTTGCGTTATTGTCTTTTCATTTGGGTTGCTTTGTGCACTGAATGGGAAAGAGAAAAGGAAATTGTTTTGTTTGTTTTGTTTTGTTTTTTTAACCAAAACCTCGGTATAATTCAGGCTACTGTACACCAACCTACACTAAAGCAGAGCTGTGATAGAGGAGCACGTAATATTACAGCATATATTATATTACTATTTACGATGTTTAAGATTTTACTTTCCCTGTTGTTTTGTTCCTGCATGCACTGCGCAGAATCAAGTATATCACATACACGTGTGTAAGAAAATGTTAAACGTAGCAGTAGTGCATCAAGGGTCCTGTACTTTATATGCGTTATTCTGAAAACATTTCTCAATCGGTTTCTGATGTATCGATGTACCATGGAAGCTCTTAGGACAACTCCAGTTGCCTCCAGACTTCTGCGAGGCATGTACAATGAGCTGGATGACTGAAACCCTTTATAAAGAGAAATGATTATATTCTTCAGTGATGAGTCTGAAATGGTGTGTCAAAACACCAGTAAGGAGAGAAAGTCTTTAAAGGTGCGCTCTGTAGTTTTTAGGAGTACGTGCTCCTAATCCTGTAATAGTAACGTCATTCCAAGGATACTGTCGAAACCACTGCAATATACAGTATAATACAACCTTTGCACTGGATGTTACTAGTTTCTTTATTTTAGCAGTCTGCATTTACATTTTACAGCCCTGAAATAAGCTCCGCCCCCCAACTGGAACTGGTTAATTCTGAGTAATAATGCTGTGCCAGGATGATGGAGCCTTCAGACAGCACTGATCTCTCCGTGGTGCTCCTCACTGGCATCACTGATACTGTTTCAGTGGCTGAATTCAGCCGCATGGTTAACTACACTGCTTATATACAGCTGAAGTGTGTGTCATGAATAACCCCTCTAAGTGGCAAGCAAGTTTTGTTATTGTTTTGGTTTCATTTTTCTCCTCTCCTGCTAGATCACTGGTTTTTGTTACTTTATCTCTTTCGGTCTTTTATCTATCTCACCTGTGTCTTGTTTTTAGTCACACTGTACATATATTTATGGTTTATGTTCTTGGTCACTGACTGTTCTTTTTTTTTTTTTTTGGCCAGCATTGTTGTGTGTGTGTTTTTCTTGCAGTCTAGTCCTAGTAGTCCAGTTCTTTGTTACAATTACGTTTTCTTTCATTAAAACATTCACACGCTTGTATTTCCTTGTTTCAAGCCATCGACTGAAATGATTGAAAAAGATATTATTTAATCCTTAAACAAATCTACATTGCCTTAGGTTACTATTTAAAAAAAAGTCACATATGGGCGACAAATTAAAGGAATAAAACGTGTTATACTGAGTGGTCATCATTAAAGTAATAACATATAAACAGCTAAATTCACATACAGCCAACTCTTGAATTATTGCACCGTTCCTGACAACTATAAAACTGTTGAGGTGCCAAGAAATTTGAAGCCAGAACAATTACACTACTACAGTTTGTGTTAAAAAATATCGTCCAAAATATAATTTCCTGATTTTATACATTCACCTTTGCTTGTTTTTTTTTTTATATGAAGGGTGCCAATAATTCTGACTGTACAATCAGTGGTCTGACACAGGTCGATGATTCTGCTTACGAGCTAATTAGCTAGTCGTGATTTCACTCAGTCTCTTTCCAAAAGGTCAGCTGTCAGCCTCGGTGTGATTTCTGGCTGCAGTAACAGAGCGAGGAGTGAAATCGCAGCTGAAGACGTACAGATGAGCCGACTGAAATTAATGTAATTAACATGCACATGCATTTAATTAATGAGTGCAGATATGAGCCACCTCCTGCTTCTCTACTTTGCTTTCTTTCCTGCCCACACACACACACACACACACACACACACACACACACACAGGTCTGACTATCACTGGGCCCATGTGTTTAAGTCTCTGTTTGGGAGACAGTGTTTCATCACCATCATCAGCATGTGTGAGACATTCCTAGGAGACGATGACTAAAAGAACAAATAAAGTCAATAGACAAATTTAGAGAAGGTTATGTGAAATCAGTATGTGTGTGAGTGTGTGTGTGTGTGTGTGTGTGTGTGTGGGGGGGGGGGGGGTGCGTAAAGAGTTTCAGTCATCCATATAGGAGTGGGAAATTTGGAAATAACATAACATTTGAAGATTTCTTTCCCGTTTATGTAATCGAGTCACCCGCTAGCTGTCACATGACCTGAACGAGCAAAGGCTGAGGGCTGATTTATACTTCTCTAGAAAGAAGAGGAAGAAGAAGAAAGAAGGAAGGGTCACACCTTACTGTAGCAAACAGAAAGGAGGGGAAATAGGAGTAAAGTTAAAATGGGTGTGATGCAGAGGAGTTTAGCTGTTCATACTGTTCACACTGTTTACGAATAAACAGGTCAACAAGTGTGTTGTTATTTAACAAAAAAAGACGTACGAATAACCATTGATATGGTGACATGAGACGTCTGTTTAACAGTCTCCAGTGTCAGAGGTTTTCCTCCACAGGACAGTCTTCAGTACATGATGCTTTGAGGTTTCTCCATAACATCACAAGCTGCATTTTGTTTGTTTGTTTGTTTGTTTGTTTTTGTCTTATTAACTTCAAGAAAGTCTGGTGAGGGAACAAACATTTTGTAGCAGTTAGACATAACTAAAAATGGATAAAAACTATGGCAATCTTTAATATACAAAAAAAATGGTTAGTGCTGGCAAACTGTCATGGTATAAGAGGAATAAAACACTCAACACAGATATATATTAAAGGACAAATATAAATCAGCCCTGACGATGCTTCCTCAGTGACGTTTAAAGTCAGCACTCAGGACAGCAGTACCTGCTCTATTCTGAACGCGAGCTATCGGACACCTCTGATTGGCTAGCGCCGTTCTGATTGACAGGGGAAAGAGAGAGCAAGAGGACAACACCTATCATCTACTTCCAACGCTGTCCTAAAGTTCACCCTATCGGTTTAGGCCATTTCACTCGTCCTTGCCCGTATATGAATCACACACAGTGATGTAAATGCCGGGGCAAATTTTCCACCAATCAGAGCCCTGGATGAGTCATTGAGCGTTATATGAACATTATATTCTGTATGTTTCTTTCATGGGACATAAATTTCATCACAGCTATTTGGTTCTCTCCATATATATTTTTTCTTTTCTACAATTACAAAACAAAATCGTAAAGTGCAAGTATCTGCATATTTCTCGCTTTTTTTCCCATCA
>CM074973.1:3574443-3579963 GCA_037577455.1 Pangasius macronema
CTCCATCTGTCTTCAGCATCTTCTCCCCCTGCCCTCTGTTTCATCTTAAGATAAGATTTCAGTTTCTCCCATCCAGATTACAGACGGACGAACCGGTTTAGTACTGCATCTCACACTCACCTCCAACTATCAATAAAAGGACCTTGAGAGCTAAAAGCACTAACACCCGCCATCTTGAGATGATACCAACCATCTTATATATATATTATATACACGAGCCAACATAAAGTGTGTTAGTAAGGTGTTCGGCTAGCTATGAGCCAAGAGCTTCAAACTGCCTCAGCGTAAATTCTACAAGTCACTGGAGCTGTACTGGCGTGATGATGAACTGGTGTTGCACTGGCGATGGAGAGCGCTGTCTAACACGTCACTCCGAAATCTCTCACACGTCTTCAACAGGGCTGAGATCTGGCGTGTGTAAAGGTCACAGCATATGATTTACATTACATCATTTTCATCCTCAACAAACCATCCAGTGCCATCTGGATGGAGGTGGAGTCATCCTGGAAGAGACCACGCCCATCAGATTGGAAATGTTTCACCATAAAGGTGAAGAGGTTTGTACTGATTTGCAGTGACGCCTCTGACTAAAGGGACGAGTGGATTTTCACTCGTTTATTCAGGTTTTTCCTTTAATTCGTCAACCATCTGTATGTACGGACCTACATTTACAATATGGGCTTATTCTGCGATTTTGTGAAATTGTTTATGTACCGATGGTATCACCAAACCATAGCTTTTGAGGTGAGAGTGTGTGTGTGTGCGTGTGTGTGTGTGTGTGTGTGTGTGTGTGTGTGTGTGTGTGTGTGTTGACTCAGGCATGTACCACGAATGATGCTAAACTGGCAGATACAATCTTCATGTTAGCTTGTTAGCTGTTAGCTATGTAGCTGAAGGGCAATGCTTTCCTGAGATATCGTGGATATTGTGACATCTTTTTAGAAATATAATTTCAATTTTTTTTTTTAAATAAATCTAATTTCAAACTGACTTTTCAAATTTCATGTTAAAATGTTTTACAGATTTAATTTTTTTCTCCTTTTCAGTGCTAAATATTTGTAGATATATAAAACATCAAGCTTTTTTTTTTTTAAATGGACCATTACAGTATTGCTGGCAGTTTTTTTTTTAACAAACCTATATATCGTAATACATGTTGTGTAAAATAGAAATGCTTTTGCGAATTATGATATGGTTTTTTAGCTTTAAATCTAACACAGGATCCAGTTAAAGCTTCTCAGTGAGGTAAAAGGGAACATTATGGACATTTCTATTTGTTACCCCACATTTTGTGTCGCTGTTATGACTTTATTTATAGCTTTTTTTTTTTTTTTTTTATCTGTGTAGCACAAAAGCCCATGTCACAACCACACACACATATATAAATCTCATACTGAGTGTGTGCGCGTTTGTATAGCTGATTCATGACCTTATATGCCTGCAAATAAGAGCCTTCTGCAGTCCACAGTTCCCGAACAACCCATAGCACCAGATGATGGGATTATAGACTACATCCTCCATGATGCAATGGTTTTACTGAAGATGACAGCTAATCTCCCATGATGCTCTTGGGTGACAGTTAAAACCTCTGGCACTGATTGCTTGTTACATAAGAGTGATCAGGCCATAAGATGAAGCAAAAATCTGGTTGTCAATACATTATTTTCTCTAGAGACGGTAGGAATGGCTGTATTTAAGCTTTTTGTGTGTGTGTGTGTGTGTGTGTGTGTGTGTGTGTGTGTGTGTGTGTGTGTACACTTGTGTAAAAGTGACGTCTACTTATTTAAGTACTGGCTTCCGGATGGAGGCTCAGATGTCCTCCAAATCCAGATATAATACACACCTTTATGGACACACACTCCCTCCCCTTACAGTAATATTGCTTAAATGAACCTCGATCGATACACACTCTCCTCAGTTACGCAGCTCTGCATCACTGCTGTGTGTGCGCAGATACCAGTAAGAATGCACCTAGAGGATAGCATTCACTCTGTTGTGCGTGTTTTTGAAAAAATATGGCATAAATTAGCATAAATAGATTAATTTATAGCATGATTTATATTATACATGCCATAATTTAACTCTGCTGAAAGGTTGTAAACATAATGGATAAAGTCTCTTCATGCATATTTAATTACAGAAGCATTTATTATAGCAATTCTTAACCTGCTGCTAACTGCTCTGAAAAATCAATAATTATCTCTCTCAGTCCTACGCCGTTTTCTTTTCCTCACATCCGTCAAACGCTATTTTAAAACATTTCTCTCCAGAGACTTCTTTCCGCCATTAGCTCATCCTGCATTGTCATCTGTCTGACTGACTCTCCGTCATCATCCTGTTCACATCCACACACATCCACGGCAAGAATGTACACAGGACAACATAAAATGCTAGTAGTTTGTCAATTGTAAGACAAGAACAACGTACAAAAACTACCTTCAGTACAGAACAGTGATGCTCCCTGTCTTTTTTTACATTCATTTTTTTCATTACATTCATTTTTCAATAAATGATACTTCGGTAAAACCTCCAGAATTAAACTAAACAACAATCCTAACCAAGATTTTGTCTCCGTTTTTTACATTCCTGTCCTTTTTCCTTTCAGTTTTTTTTTCCATTAGCTGTCTCACTATTGCCTTACAGCTAACCTACAATGTTCCAAAACAAAATTCAATGCAATTCTTTAGGAAAACTGACAAAAAAAAAAAAAAACATCCGTCCAGGCCAAACTACAACACTGCAAAATAAAACACATCAGTCAGAATTAAGCTACAATGATCCAAGCTTGAATATAATGCTACAAAATAAACAGCAACACCTCTAAACAAACATCAAACACCCCAAAAACCCTAAAACTCTGCAAAATAAAGTGCAGAACTCCATGCAAAACCAAAACGTTACAATATAAACTACAACATACCAAGCCAAGCTACAACAATCCAAGCTAAATCACAACATTACAATATAAACTACAACATACCAAGCCAAGCTACAACATTCCAACACTACAAGCCAGTATAAACTACATCCCAATGTAAACACCAATTATAGCATGCTACAGTTCTGAGCTAAACTACAACAGCTCAATATAAACACTCCAAAATAAACTACATCACTCAAATATAAACTACAACAATTACATGCCAACTACACCAATACCAAGTTAAACTACATTATTCCAATGTAAACAACATTCCAAGCTACAACAATATAATATAAATTACAACATTCAAAGCTAAAATTCAACATTATAAGCTAAAATAAATTGCTCCAGCATAAATAAAAACATTACAATATAAACTACAGCATTCCAGTATAAACTACAACAGTCCAAACTAAACTACATCACTCCAGTATAAACTACAACAGTCCAAACTAAACTACATCACTCCAGTATAAACCAAAGGAATACCAAGCCAAACTATAACACTATAAAGTTAAACTACAACATTTCAAAGCAAACTACAACGTTTCTATACAAACTACATCATTGAAAGCTACGCTACAGTACCCCAATATTAAATACAACTTTCCAACATAAACTGCAACACTCCAATATAACCTACAACACTCTAAGCTAAAAAAGCAACATTCTAAACGAAACTACAACATGCCGATATAAACTACAACGCTCCACTATAGACATGCCGAAGTAAACTCCCACATTCCAAGCTAACCTACATTACTCCAACATAAACGACAACAAGAGCAAGCCAAACTACATCGAGTTTAACTACAACATTTCAAGCAAGTCTAAACTCCAATATAAACTCCAGTGTAAACTCCAACATTTCTTTACAAACTAAAACCTTCTAAGCTAAATTAACGCACCCCAATATTAAACACAACATTCCCATTTAAACAGCTTCATGCCAATGTACACTACAACGATCCAATATAAACAACACTCCTGTAATGTGTACGATAACAAGCGACCGCATGTGGTTGAACTGATGATCTTTACTCGTGTGACGTTCTCATATAAACAGAGTAATTCAGTAGCGCCTCACAGTGTTCACTCCAATATCGCAATATAATATATACAACACTATACATGACAACTCCGATATAAACTACAATGCGCCACATTTGCAACGGCTCAAAAAACACTACAACAGTTCATGTTAATATATAACACTCTAGACTAACCCATAATACTCCAAAGTAAACTACAAAGTAATGCAACGTAATACTCCAAGCTAACCTAGAACTCCTCAAACTCATATATACCACTCCAAATTTAACTACAGTTTTGAAAGCTAACCTACAACAGTCCATGCTAACATGGAACTTCAGTTTATAAGCTTCTGTACATCATTCCTAGGCACATCGTGTCACTCTAGTCTAACCTACAACACTAACCGATTGCACTAGTATCACTGTCTCTCTCGGTGTTCTCACCTGTACGTTCCTCTTGGTGATCTGCTGGCTGATGTGCACTTTGCCTGCGCTAAGCTCGACGCCCGACAGCGACACCAATGCTTCTCCGATTACGTCATCACGGGCAAAGCGGTCGAAGCTCAGCACCAGGAAATGCAGTGTAAGGTCAGCCAGTGCGCTGAAGGAAACACCATAGAAGGTGAACGTCTCGTCGAACGACGGCTCCAGGGTCTTCCTCATCACACGGGTCTTTACATGGTGCTTCTTCTCGGGCAGGATGCTCATCTTCACATACGGGTCTGAGCTGCCCGTCTGCTCATTAATGGCTGGGAGACCTCGTGCACCTACAATCGTCACCACCAGCGCCTTTTTGGGGAAGTTGTAGTCAATGGCGAGATCTAGGGTGCCTAATGAGGGCGAGTCGAGGCTGAATGGAGTCGGGGTCTTACTGGCCGATTCGCAGCTGCTGCTCTCGGAACAGCAGTAATCGGCCCGGATTGGCAGCGCTCGCTCCAACTTTGGGGGTACCAGGTGGTTCATTTGCAAATGCGCATGACCCTCAACATCTGAATCATTACTCCGTTGCCGTGAGGATGACCTCCGGCCCACTCGTATGATCTTGTTGGCGTTGCTGAGGGTCTCGGGGTAGATGCTGATGCCCTTGAGCATGTGAATGAACTTTAACGGTGGGTCGGTGGGCGAGTCGAACGGGCCGTTGCTTAACTTAAACGTCATTCTGCGATACTGACGCTGGCAGCATGTCCATAGGAAGATGGCCACCGTCACCGTGACAACCAGAACACCCGCACCAAGAAATCCCGCCAAGACTGGGGACACCTCTGCATTAAAGAGAAAAAGAGATAGAGGTCAAATATATTTTATATATATATATTAATAATATATTTATTATAATATATTTATGTAACATATATGATATATAAATTAATTAATACATACATATAATACAATATGTGCAGGAGTTAGTATGTTATTATAAATAATAACTGATTTGGTCACAGTCACAATCTGAAGCTAAGGAAGAGCAGATTCAAACTAACACACCACACACCAAGCTAACGTATACAATATTCCAAGCTAACACACCACACACCAAGCTAACATATACAATATTCCAAGCTA
>CM074973.1:3614084-3639181 GCA_037577455.1 Pangasius macronema
AAGAGAACCTCAACATCTTCAGCTCTGCTACCTCTAGCTCTGACTCCTGCCTCTTCCTCAGTGCCACTGACTCTAAATTGTTTTGACCTCTTTATATAATTGTAATCTTACTCGCTAAATTCCTTTATACTACACTGCTCTTGAATTCTCGAATCTGATTGGTCAGAAGGTGTCAATCCGTTTTCTATAACAGCAGCTGTGACAATAAGCTGTGCTCATTCTAATATGTTAACTGTTTCCTTGTTTAATACTGAAATAACAAGACAACAAAACTACAGTGGACTGATGAATACAATACTCAGGAGGCGTGGTCAGGCCAGAGATGGAGTGGGAAATAAAGCAGGGCGTAGAAACTGGGGAATCTGTGACATGCATATTTTCTAAATAAAGCACCTCTTTTTCCATGACATTTTATAAATGTCACATTTGGATGATGATTAAAAAACTGTCTGAGTGCCACACTGAAGACAATGCAGACCTCCTACATGAGTTATACAAAACTAAAGAAATGGGCTGTTATACAGTATTAGCTGATATTTTCAACACTTTTATCCCCTTAATAAGGAAGTGAGAAATCCACACTCTGCACGTCAAACATCATGAGCAATCAGTCGTGAAAAGGTACGTCTGATTTACGGGGCAGAAAGTCAGCGTAACATGTCCACTGCGTAACTGCCTACTGTAACAAAGTGAACTAATTAGGATTGTGCATTTTTGGTGATGAAGCTTGGCAAGATTAACTTTATAAACCTTTCTGCTAATGATGTCAAACATCGTCTTCATTGGCTTTTCAGTGTGCCCACATACAAGTAATGAATCTTAAAGAAACTATGATAATTAGATAAAAATTCAGCTTGCCTATATTTTTTCAGTACAAGGTGTACATCATACTGATCTCAGTCATAGTGAAGACATTCTGCTAATTCACTGTAAAAAAAAAACATGTAATAGTGTATTACATACAACTTTGTATGCAGTTTGTATATGGTCGAAGACAAGTTACTGAAAAATGTCGAAAAACAAATAAAGATGTAAAAGTACAGACTAACTGAACGCTGGCCTTGGGCGTGATCTGGGTATGCTGCAGGAGTGTGTTTGTGCAGATTGCCTCTTTCATGGCTGAACAGAGATAAACACTCAGGTATTACTGTGTTATTGCATCATGTCCATTGCAGTGAACCAAGCAGCCGCCTGGAATAAGAGAAGATTCTGTATCCAGGACTGTGGTTGTAAAGACTGACCAATAAAATCAATGCATCAGTCTCACTCTTCACCAAACCCCATCAACTCAAAACAGTGTGTATCACTACTATTAGGACATGGTCATGAAAGTGGAGTAAAAGTGAAAGAGGCGTGGCCTCTGTGTCTGTCCTGTAAAAGTGAAGAAGGCGTGGCCTCTGTGTCTGTCCTGTGAAAACGAAGGAGGCGTGACCTCTGTGTCTGTCCTGTAAAAGTGAAGGAGGCGTGGCCTCTGTGTGTCCTGTAAAAGTGAAGGAGGCGTGACCTCTGTGTGTGTCCTGTAAAAGTGAAGGAGGCGTGGCCTATGTGTCTGTCCTGTAAAAGTGAAGGAGGCGTGGCCTCTGTGTCTGTCCTGTAAAAACGAAGGAGGTGTGACCTCTGTGTGTCCTGTAAAAGTGAAGGAGGCGTGACCTCTGTGTGTCCTGTAAAAGTGAAGGAGGCGTGGCCTCTGTGTCTGTCCTGTAAAAGTGAAGGAGGCATGGCCTCTGTGTCTGTCCTTTAAAAGTGAAGGAGGCGTGGCCTCTGTGTCTGTCATGTAAAAGTGAAGGAGGCGTGGCCTCTGTGTCTGTCCTTTAAAAGTGAAGGAGGCGTGACCTCTGTGTCTGTCCTTTAAAAGTGAAGGAGGCGTGACCTCTGTGTCTGTCCTTTAAAAGTGAAGGAGGCGTGGCCTCTGTGTCTGTCCTGTGAAAGTGAAGGAGGCGTGGCCTCTGTGTCTGTCCTGTGAAAGTGAAAGAGGTGTGGCCTCTGTGTCTGTCCTGTGAAAGTGAAGGAGGCGTGGCCTCTGTGTCTGTCCTGTGAAAGTGAAGAAGGCGTGGCCTCTGTACCTGTCAGTCTAAATAAAGTAGGGGTGCCTCTGTGTGTGCGAGTCTAAATAAAGTAGGTGTAGCCGCTGTGTAAGTTTTAATAAAGTGGGCGTGGCCTGTGTATCTGTCTTGTATAAGTGAAGGAGGTTTGGCCTCTGTGGCTGTCAGTCACAGTGAAGGAGGCGTGGCCTCTGTGGCTGTCAGTCACAGTGAAGGAGGCGTGGCCTACGTAACTAGGAAAACTAAGGAGACTAATGTCCTTATTGCCTGTTGCTCATAGTGAAAGAGGTGTGGCCTTCCACTTCTTACATCTAGCTCACTATTTTCTACAGAAAATCAAACACATCTTTTAGATTTAAACGTATGCTTTATACATTAGACTGTCAATCAGATAAGGAGAGGCACATCGGCTCATCCTGGATGGAGAAAGACATCTCTCCACAGGCACATACTGTATACGCACATTTCATCTCTGGCCACACTTTCCCTCTTAAGGAGTGCACATGTGTGGTACTGTATGGTTAAAGCACAGTCCGCTTTGGTGTTCACCCTTTTCATTAAGTCAGCTGCACACACACACACACACACACACACACACACACACACACACACACACACACCTGATCAAACCAATCAGATATAGACATTGTTTGTCCAATGAGTGCAAATTTTTGAATATATTGCATTAAAAGTTGCATCGTGCTGAATCTTTGAAAAGGACACTAGTCAAAGCCACTGGGGAGGAAAAAAAGCTGTAAATAGCGACCATACGGAACAGCCTACGCAGTCTGGCACAGCATCCTGAATCACATCACATTCTTTGCTGCTACACACCCCTTATCATGTCGACTGCCGTATGGAACTGAATAACATCCAGCGCCTCGGACCAGATGCAGTAAGGCTTCAGTCTCATACGGTTGATCTTTCTGGAGTAGTGCAGCCACATTCCTCCAAACTACCGCAATATTCCTACACCATTTCACTCCAAACCTCTGTTTATGATATATATATATATTTGGTATTTTATTCCTCAAAGAATTATCATCCGTTTTAAGCTTGAGATGTCTCACCTTCCACAGTTCAGTTCCACAGTCACCCTCATCACCCTTTTTGCACATTCCTGCACATATATTTCATATATTTCTTATTATTTCTTATTCATTTCTGATTTTTTTATGCACAGTCTAAAGAGGAGTAGACCAGGTTCTCATTTCACTGCAAGTTATACACTGTATATGACTATGTATATATACAAAATAAAATAAAAAATGAATCGTCAGATTGAAGTGTACTAAACTTAGTCATATCAGAAAAAGAGAGTTATGCTCATAACGCTCACAGGCTATCAGCAGAGTCTGCCATACAGCAACATCAGTGAGGCTTCATCCATTAACGAAGTCTTATTTGGTATGACTGTATTTTTATATGAAATGTTTGTGACATGTTTAGTGATTCTGTCGCTAATCTGTTAGCTGGTGCCATTGTGTGGCGCGCTGACCTCACAGGGGGACGTTGTTGCTGCGAGCGCAGTACCGATGGCATTTAATTTACAACGGAAGAACATTTTCTGTTAACTCCTGAACACAGCAGAGAGTCGTCTCGGCTGGTTAGCGAGTCACGAGATGATGAGCGTGAAGGTGTTGATGATGGTATTAGCATGAAAGTCGAAGCCTTGGAAGTCTGAAGATCTGTTTGAGCAGAGTGTACAGATGAGGAGGTGAGAGAGCTGGACAACACGGATTAAGTACAATTCACAGCGCTTCTACACACTGCTTCTCTCCTCCGCTGACATCATAAGCCGTGAGTCGTCCGTGATGAATCATTAAAGTGTACCAGGACATTAATGAGTCTCCATGTTCCTGCCAATGCCACATAAGGCCATCCAGATTGAGGGCAGATGTTCTCAATCGTTGCTGGCCAGTGACTCCATTGTAAGGGCCCAAATTCTCATGACCCCTCACCCACACTCCCACCACCACCACCACCAGGGCCCCAATAATTCCTATAGTGGCAAATAGTAGAAATTATAGTCCTACTATCACTGTGTGTAAGAGCCCACAGCTGCAGACACTCTGCTCGTACTGCGTCCAATGAGAGGACTGGGCTTGTGCGTCGCACTGCAGCTTATCAATGTTAGTATCTTTTAACTCGGCTGTTACATCTATCCTTGATCCCTACTGAACCCTGCGTCACATAGATCCATTCTATGTGTAAAGCTCATTTCCCTTTGAAAGCATCATAGCACTCAGGGCATTGAGAATTCAATTCTTGCGCTGGTTTAAATTATAACGTAAATATTGGTAAGTATTATAAACATGTATTCGTTTGTTAATCCAGCGGGATTTTCAGTACTATGCTTTGAGGCAGTTGGAAATTTCACAAAGTTTGGATTTTAGCCAACGGCAGAGCGGCACTGCTGCAGTAGGCTAGATTACGGGCATACACTGCAAAACACAGCATTAATATTGTATTTTGTACTTTTTTGTATCTGGAAATCATGACCAAAAATACTGCTATTTTATTTGAAATAGTCCCTTTGCATGCTGCTAGTGTTACGTGTAAAAGCCATTTTGTTTATGGCAGACACCCTTATCCTGAGCAACTTACATTATCTCAGTTACACATCTGAGCAGATAATTGTTAAGAGCCTTGCTCAGGGGCCCAACAGTGGCAGCTCGTGGGATTTGTCCCGGAATTTGAACTCACAACCTTCCCATCAGGAGACCAACATCTTAACCACTGCGCTACCTCTGCGCTACCTCTGCATGCCCATGTGACAGTGTGATGGTTTAAGAGGACCTCTAGAGTGAATCGGGTCTAATGAAAATGTAATAATATTCTGACAGATACATTATAAACGACCTGAGAGCTACATTATAAATAAAACCCCTTACACATTTCAGACGACCCCAAAGATGAGAATCTATGATCTGTAGTCCAGGAGGCGATGAATTGATGGCTGGTGGCTCGACTTCCAGATCCGCTGGTGGTTTTAGATCATTTTATCATTGTGGGAGGGGCAGGCTGGGGTCGGTCATTCTGTTATAGGGGCAGTTGTTCTCCAGTTAATGCAATGTTTTGGATAACATCACAGGATGGTGATAGAACATGTAAAACTAAAGCAGTACACCGGGATAGGCGCGGTAGCTTTAAAACATGTCGCTCTTGATCTTTATTACTTCTTGCTTGTGTCAGTCGCATCTTGTTGGACTTCCTTTTAACTTAACTAAGTGGGGAAAAAAATGCTTCTGATCCACATGGGAGACTTAACCACCGCCTTAAGGGGAGTGATTGGAGAATCAAAAAGTAATCATGCTACATACAATATAATTATTTCAGAGCCTGCTCCTAGGGGTGCCTAAGCATGTTGTCACAGGGGCACTACTACTACTACTACTACTACTACCCCCACCCCCCTAAACCACCCCCCCCCTCCCCACTCCTCCCAGGCCCCTCCCTCTAATCAGAACCTTTCGGAATGCCTAAGGTCGTGACGTCACGCCCCACGCCTTCTTAAGATGAGCTCCAAAGGGAAGCACCGATTAGGGGCGAGACAACCGCGCGCCGGCCGCGCCTTTTATGGTGTTATGACGTCATCGAGGCCGACCACCCGTCCAAACATTTGGAGGCGAGTGGAGGTGAAACTCACAGTTACAGCATGCAAAGCAACAACAACAACAACAACAAACAACAAACACCAAAAGGGTTAAACATCAGAAGGAATGAGAAATCAGGTGCACGATGCACAAGGTGATGATCGGGTAGCTGTGAACGTGCACGCGCGCCGATGTGATTTAATGGAGATGAGACAGGTTGGAGATGTGGAGTGCAGAGATCTCCACCACCGCGTCCTTGCTGCTAAAGGAAATGTGAATGAAAGAGTCTGTACTCACACATCAGCCCGGGATCAACATGAACACAAGCAGGACAGTGAGGTAGAAATCCAAGTTTCGGCTTCCCCCCCTCCCTGCTGTCACATCAGCTCTCTGTCCACGCCGATATGAATCTCCCAGCCTCCTCCAGCATCCCTCTCTCCCTCTCTCTCTCTCTCTCTCTCTCTCTCTCCCTCCTCCGGTACGATAACAACAAAAAAAAATAAATAAAGCGAGTCGACACGGTGCGCGTGAGCGTCTCGCCAGGCGCCAGCCAATGAGGAAGCTGTGGTCTCCGGAGGGACGGCGGCCGCTCAGCCAATCAGAGAGCCGCATTTCAGGGTCTGTGCGGCGCGTCTTCATTTTTATTGACACTCCGGCGCGACTGCGTGTTTTATTAAGGTGGCGCCACTGAGATTACACCCTCCCTGCCATCCCCACACACCCCCCAACACACACACACACACACACACACACACAAACCACACGGCCCCGCCCACTCATCATTATTATCATCATCATCCCTGTCTCACTAATCTCTCTTCACTATTTGATAGGAATTTCGGCTCTTTTCAGTCTTCCGGCTCACCAGATATGAACCGACTCTTTTGGATCCCAAACGGCTCCTTAAAAGATTCCAAAAACAACCCAGAAGTTGTTAAACAGTTCAAACGATCAACAGGCAAAAACCACCAATTTTGGCTGGTTTGAGAAGAAAAGTTCATGGTTCACAATTTAAATATAAATTGCTCAGTGTTTGGGAGTGAGTCGTTTGGGAATGAAAAGAGTTGACTCTTTTCAGTGATCAGTGATGATTGAGTTTCTTTCAGAAATAACCAAATATGTTGAACAGTTTCGTACATAATCGATAAGCAAACACCAGCAACCTGGGCTCGTTTTGAGGGAAAAAATCTGGGAATGAGTCGTTTAAGATCCGAAAGAGTCGGTTCCGGTTCAATAGACTCGGCTCAGAACCGACTTCTTTGACTCCCAAAGGACTTGTCTTTTTTTTTTTTTCTAAACGAGCCCAAGTTGCTGTTATTTGCCTAACGATCATATAAATTGTTCAACACCTTTGGCCACTTTTGAAATAAACTCAGTCATGACTGATCACTGGAAAGATTCAACTCTTTTAATTCCCAAACAGCTCACTGCCCAAAAACAACACAGTCACTGAACAATTTAAATGATCAATACGCAAAGGTCAACTAATTTGGCTGTTTTTTGGGGGGAAAAAAACAAAAAGATCTTGCAGAGAGCCATTTGGGACTCAAGTGTCGGCCAAAAAACAAACAAACAAACAAACAAAAAACAATCAGCCAAATGTTTGGTATTTGCCTATTGATTGTTTAAATGGTTTTGGGGAAAAAACAGGCCATAAGACATTTGGGACCCAAAGGGTCGGCTCATAGCGGTGAGAGTCACACCTTTCAGTGGAAAAACCTGAAAATGTTGCTCTGTCTTATACAGTTTTAGGAGGGAAAATAAATGACACAATTAGACAAAAATAGAATTTCTTGAAAATGAAATATGGGTGACAACAGAAAAAAAAACAAAAAAAAACTTTTTGTCCAGATCCGACTTGAGAAAAACAGTCCATGACATTTAGCAGATACAACAGAGACGTGAGGAAAAGTGTGTGTGTGTGTGTGTGTGTGTGTGTGTCCACATTACACAAAGGGAAACACAAAGTTGTGAGCTGATTTAGTTCAATCTGTCGCCTTCATTTTGTCCTGGGGTGTAAAAACTTTTGCACTTCAGTGGATTATAGCTACAGTGGACATTATTTGTTTTATATATAATAGCAGCATAGTGCATTATGGGTATTCTGTAACAGCTAACGCTAACGCATATGGACATTCTGCACTACGCTTTCAGACATGACTAATAACACTAGAATATAAGACTTTGGACATAATATCAGAAAACACTGCTCTTGATTTGATGTAGTGTACAATAAACGTGTGTGTGTGTGTGTGTGTGTGTGTGTGGCATCAGTGTGATAAAGAGCTACTCAAGCCCTTGTTTTTCAGCCGTCTTCAATCTGTCAGCGTTAGAATCGCGTTCAGGATGAGCACCACATGACCACCTTCGTCCCTTAACGACCTCCTCGTCTTGATCTTTAACCTGGTTTATAAATCCACGTCTAACCCGCAGCCTCTAAACCGAGAGTCGAGGTCAGAGAGAGCCACCTTCCCGCCTCTCCAATTACAAAACATTCATTATTTACACAGGAGAAGCACATAGCTGACATTTCACTGCTGATTTAATTACACAGCAGCCGGCCAGTCAGATACGACTCGGCTTCATTCCTTCATTCTCCACTTTCCCACCGTTTGATGCTTTAAGCCTTAATTATTCTCCCAACTCTCTCCATTATTAAACATGAGCGAGGCAGCGGAGTCAGACTTGTGATTCTACCTCTCAAGGACACTATTGCATTTTCATCTTTTTTTTTAAAAAACATTTCCTTAATAATCTATTCATTACACCTCTTTTACACTGCACCTTATCCGACCTTTTATTCTATATATTTTATTTGTTTCTCAATAATCGTTTCAAATGTCTTTGTATATTGTTTCTAATTTATTTGTAAAGCACCATGAACTACAATTACTGCCTTCGGTAAATTCATAGAAGTGTCTTTACACCTGAATACAAACATAAAGCTAGTTGCTGGAGCAATTGCTGAGATACGAACTCGGTTTCCAGATGATAATGATAATAAAGTGCTGTGTCCTAAACACTCGATTAAAAAAAAATCATTGAAAGTAACACAGATGCTGTAATCTATAAAGCCCTGTATTATCAGAGTCTGTAATAAAGTGTAATAATAAACTGTTTAATGCTTTTTAAAGACCAAGAAATGACTATTCCGGGACGTCTCTACTCCTTCAGCAGGAGCTTTGATTGTGATCATTAGCCACTAATAAAGCAGCTTGTGTTTGTCACAGGTTGACCAAAGCAGGATTTGCATCAGACTCTTAATTGAATTTTTCAGTGATTTATTTAACAGAGGCCAAAACTGTACATCTAGCACATCATCTCGTAAGGGTTCGATGCAGTAAAGTGTGTTTACACAAGTCTTACATAACACTCCCTCTATCTATCATCTGAAATACATAACGGGAATTGCCCATTTACTGTAGGAGGAGGTACCGGGTCCAAAGGTGTCGATTAGTCTTCTGTCACAGCAGCTCTGCACATCGCAGGTTTACATTAATGTGCTCATTCTAAATCAATACGGTTTCTATGGCAACAGCTTCCGCACAAAATTATACTGTAGACATACCACATAATCTACAGCTAATAACAAAGGGATTAAAAAAAAGCAACAACAATAAACATATTTCTGTCAATACTGTTAAGTTTCCTGAGGGAAGACGTTTAATTATCTTTTATGGAAGGAGCCTCCAGTGTCAGCGCTTCATAACGGTCAGAGGTGAAGCTGTAGCTTTTCTCACAACGGTACGTTTTCCACCAGAAGATAGTCTTCAGGATGGAGCACCTTACTTCTGCTTTCATGTGTGTGTGTGTGTGTGTGTTTTTTTTTTTGGTTGGTTTACTAACATAACATAAGAGACAATAAAGCGAGGTTGCTGAGGGAGAGACTGCTTACAGCTGCTTTACAGAAACTAATCACAGCCACAAAGGGACAAATAGTAAGACATCTCATTCTTTAATAAATTAAAAATAATAGTTGTTGGCAAATCTCTGTGGTCTAAGAGGGAAAAAAACACTTATCACCTCCGGCACGGTAACAGTAACAGAACGACCTCGTGTGTTTTATTCCTTACGTATTGTTTGTGACAGTGTTCAGTTTCCACATTTCTTCAAATAGCTGCTGTTTTAGTAAGACCATTGACGAACACATCATTGATGAAGTGTAGGCTTTGCAAGCTTCTTTACACCTGGACAAACTTTCATACGGTTCCTAAAACTCAGCAATAAACAGGAATGTACTCTATTTCCACTCAAAGCAGTCTTTGCAAAGTATCTCTCTCTCTCTCACTCTCTCTCTCACTCTCTCTCTAGCAAATACGGCTATTGGATTACACAATAGTAGTTAGCCTAATGTAAGCTAGCTTGCCAGCATATCTAGATAATTGCTTGATTACACAAAAGACAGCCTAATGTAAGCTAGCATGCTAGTGACCTTGACTATTGGTTTACAAAACGATTACTTGAGGTTAGGAAGCTTCCTACTGCGTAGCTGATGAATAACGGCGTACCACTTCTGTTTCATACGAGCCATTTGAAAGCGCAAACAGCTGTACTATGTGACATACATGTATCAGGAGAGTTAAAGGAAGGTGCATATCAAAAGGAAATCATTATTAATCATTAATCACTGATATTAATCATTACGCATATTAACTTGTGATTTTCTTGTGCAAATGCATTTTAAAAAAACAGCTCTAGGTACAAAGCAGGCTCTTTGGCTGCTTCTAAATGAATACAAGCCTCAAGAGTGTGCATCAGCCAATCCTGTGCATAGTCCACTGTGTCTCTGATCATACACAGGAACGTTTCCTGGAATGGTGCACAGTTTCTTCATTGTGCAGTGTCCTTTCTTGAGCTGCCACTCGTCATGGCTTGCTAGGAGATCGAGTGGAAAACGCTCCGGCGGTTTCAAGCATGGTCTTCCTTCGCGCCGTCTCCTTCGCCACGTTATGGTTCAACCTCCGTAAGCGTTCCTGTAATGAGAAGAGGAAATAAGAACGGTGGAATGGTGGACGAGTCATCTGGAAAGCCCAAGATCTGCAAATGATTGGGTTTTCTGTACAATCTCACACACCTTCAGCCAATCACCTCTTTTGTTTTTCTTCTAAATACAGACATAGAAGCAAAGATTATTTTGTCTTCTTCAGACATCTGCGTGATCAGGCTGCACATTTGGTTGAACCAACTAAACAACCAAAAGAATCATTTAAACGAATTGACTTAGATGACTTGACTCACTGAAAAGACCTAAAACATTTTCATCTCTAATAATGATCTACTGCAGTTTCCTTTACTAGCTCTCCCAGTGGGCTCAGGGTCACTTCTCACTGCCGAGTCACGAGAGGAAGTTGACATGGATGTGTTAGAAACAGTATGACGATGCACGGCTTTTAAAGTGCTTTATAGTTAAAGGAGGAGCTGAGGTGTATAGAAATATCCCGACTGCCTTACTTGTGCATTCTGCAGGATGTTATTGACCAGAACCACTCTGCGCCTGGCATTCAGCAGTTTCTTCACATAGGGATCCAAGTCCAAGGCGACTTTCTGGTGTTCGTTAATTCTACACAGCTCTGAAATGAAATGTGTCAGAAAAATTTAACAAAGGTATCAATACAGAGGCATTCAGTAATTCAGACATAGTCTGCAGTGTCCGTATGAATAAAGTCACCAGTTGCCAAGTTGTCGATGTGCTCTCGGAGCTCCACTTGACTCTCCCTGCGTGCAGAATAAAAACATTGAGGATTAATCTGAAAGATTTAGACAACTCTTCAGTACACTGTTATTGATCTCATGCATAAGATGCAGTTAAAAAGTTATCAAGAGCAAAGAGCCAATAAACACTCAGCTGGGAAAAAAAAAAAACCCAAAACAGTAGAAACCATCACAGAAATTCTAATGGTTTCCACTACAAGCACCATTACAAACCATTAAATCCATTACTGGTCCTTAATGGTATCCACTAGACATAACATGCCACCAGTAGAAGGCAACAAATTACCAGTATGACCATTACAGTATCCATTAAAACCAAACCAATTCCCATTCTAACCATTAAAACCATTACAAATTCTGTGAGGGTTTCTATTGTTTTTTCAGCAGGAGAATGTAAACAATAAACAAGTAAACAACACGTCAGAGTCGTGATGTAACAGTGTATTCGTGAGCATTTTATTTACCTCACTGCATGCACATGTAGATCAAGCTGCTGTACTGCTGGTTTTAACAGATCCATAAGCCCTTCTGCAATGGCATCCTTTCCTGACGGAGTTTCTACAACTGCAAGCGCCGCCATCTTGCCTGCGTCTTGTGGCTTGTCTATGAATTCTCGCGATATCTCGCGAGATTGTATGGAAAATTATGTCAAACCCCGCCTCCTTGCCTGGCTAAATTCACAGCTCTGTGTGTGAAAGAAAAGATTGCGTGTACGTTTATCATAATGTAAATTCCGAACGACATGCTGAATAAATGCTAAAACGCATTGTAATGTTATTTTTGCTGTTCAATGGTTGCTATAGTGTAACGTGATCGACTACTCAACTGTCCAATCAGAACTGATTATGAGTTGACCTACTAGCCAATCACAGCGTAGAAGGCCCTACAGTGGGAGGGGTTTAGCCTCCATTTTCCCATGTCGCAGCTGTTAGCACCATTTTGTGATGAACGAGAAGAGAGAAGGTTGATAGGGCTTTGTAGTTAGCTGTATAGGTAGATAATCGCCAGTTTTCTCGAGAATATAAATCACTAAGGGTCTTATTTAACACAAAAAGAGGGGGTTATTTTTTTTATAAATACGACTTTACTGGAAGTTTGTTTGATCAGCTAGCGTTTAGATAATAGCTGAGTCAGTTAGCTAGTTAGCGTGCGAGCCAAGCAGCTACTGAAGCTGCGACAGATTAAATATTAACTCCACAGATACTCGAACAAAGTAAGTAAACCTTCAAATACATAAACATTTAAAAGTGTTACTGTTGATGTACCTAATGTTTGAATTAAATAAATGACATAACACGAGCTGTGAAAGTAGTTAGCTGGTTTTAGCTAACAGTTGTTTCAGAAAAATGGCCGACTAGCTCAGTTTTAACACATTTAAAGGTTTATAAAAGGACATATTTAACTTGAGGGGCTTGAATTAAAAAAAAAATCCTTATTGGACATGTAGGGCACTATGTAGGGTGCCTACGCCTTTTATCACACCCTGTGTTGTTCACTTACTTAGGGAGTGATGGATGGTTTTTATATGTATATATAGTGCACTACATAGTGTACACTACTTCTATCTCCTGAGCTTGTATAGAGGCTTCACTTTCAGATTGCTCCTTTTGGATATATAGATATATGAGAGAGAGAGAGAGTGTGTGTGTGTGTATAGGGTTTGTACATAATCTAGTCATAGAGAGAATAAGGTGTATAAAAGACGTGCACTATGTAGTGTGCCTATGCCCTGATTTAGCACCCTACGTAGTGCACTTATCTACGGCATGGGGGGTTGATTCACAAACAGAACATAGCCACAAGCTTATTTCTCACACATGTATAGAGGGCTTAATCCCAAACTAATCCCAAATTGCTCCCTAGAGCACTACATAGGTTATAGAACATATTATTCAGTATTAATCCAGTTACACGTAAAGCAGGACTGCCTGTAGCGGAGAAATCCCTCTTTCATATCATCTTGGGTGCAGTTGTATCGGTGCGATGGCTGGGCTCCAAACCCTAAATGGCCTCCTGTTTGATATGTAGTGCACTTCATGCCCGTGGAACGCATATTGAACATGTAGTGCACTATATAGGGTGTAGAAGCCTGTTATTTTATACCTTGTGTAGTGTGTGTGAGTATTTTCCTATAAAGGCACATCCTTGGATAATATTTTAGATAGAGTCTAAAGTCTCATTAATGATAAGTGTAATATGTTTACTAGATATTTTCTTCCTTTGTAAAATTCTCTCTCTAATTTTTATCCTTTGGTATTTAAAATGTGTCCCTGCAGGAGCGAGCCGGCAAGCGTGAGAAGAAAATGAGCTCCCCCTCTACTCAAAAAGTCGTGCTGAAAAGCACCACCAAGGTGTCGCTGAACGAGCGGTGAGGCTCCACGCATCCTGACAGCACTATCTCAAGCCCGGGGGGAGAAAAACAAAACAAAAATCATGCAGAGATACTTAAGGCACGGTGCAGGAAGCCATGCTCTGTGGAGGTCAATGAGGGGAGATGCCAGAGCAGAGCAGAACAGGCACGGACGCCAGGCTGCTCGCGGAGTGTGCACTGCTCACTCAACATGGCGGACGAGCGGACGCTCCGCACAGGACGCATGACGATGGGCTTTCCATCACGTCGGCCATCTTGTGTAAGCAGTGCACATCCTGAGGTGAGAGGGGGTGTGTAATCACGGTGAGGTAAGCTTCCTGCAGAAGAGCCTCCTCAAACATGACAGAGATGAGATTTAACAGAAACGTGCCATTTTTCTTGCCCTCTCTCACACAAACTCTCTCACTTAGGCCACTTCTGATGTTCTTCCTGCTCTTCTTCTTCAACTTCATTTCCATCTTCTCTCACTCTCTCACACAAAGGCGCTCAGCCCGTGCCCGGACGTGACCCGCTCCCATCATCCCTTTCCCCCGTTTCCCTCACGAGCCTCTCCCGGCAAAAAAAGGTCAGAGGTCACGGTCCGGGCTGTAAGTGGCCGAGTTGCCAGACACCCCTCTTAAGTCCTGGACCGCCTTCCGTCCATGGATGATGACATGGAGACAGCGGTCTGTAAGTGGCAGTGACTCTCTGAAAATCCTCTTCTTTCACTCTTTCTTCCTGTCTTCTGTCTCTGTCTGCTCTTCCCCTGCCAATTTTAGAAGTTCACAGGCTTTTTGTTTGGTTAAAATGTCGGGGTGTCTCCAGACTTTACAAAGAGAGAGTGTAATGAAGGAAGAAAAAAAAGAGTGCGCCTGATAACAGGCCTTCAGTGAATTGCTGCAGGTTCCCCTGTGGCTGCGTCCATGGTGTGTGAAGTGATTTGATTTGGAAACCTCCTTTCCTCGTATCCCCCTCTCCTCTTTCTTTCTCTCTCTCTCTCTCTATCTCTCCCTCTCTTTGCTCTCCGCTCCTTTCGGTTGTGTCCCACAAGCTTCACAAACATGATGAAGAACAAGCAGCCGACCGCCGTTAGCATCCGGGCGACCATGCAGCAGCAGCACATGGCCAGCGCGAGGAACCGCCGTCTCGCCCAGCAGATGGAGAACAGGCCGTCAGTGCAGGCAGCACTGCAGCACAAACAGGTAGGGGAGCGAGGGAGCGAGCGAAAAGGAGAACGACGCCCCACACGCTAGAAAGTAACTCATTTCGGTGGAATTCTCCGTCAAACATCGCGTCCAAAACTCCACGTCGAGTGTGATGTCACTGCAGCGGAATAAACACCACGAGCTGGTTAAGAGACAGCTGTAGCTGCAAAATGTTGTGTTTTTTTAAAGCTAATTACCCTTTAATAAGGGTAAAAGTCAGGACTGTAAATAAATGTAGTTGTATATAAATGATATAAACTACACGTGCATGTGCTCAACAGCACCTGAGACACTTATTGCGTTCTTCTGTAGAGAAGTCACCCTGATCAACAGCATGCCCTTTCATCTTCTTAATTTAAATCTCTGTTCATACTTTGAGACTGAAGGCCTTCACGGCTTCGCTTGTTCCCAGCACGGAAACAGGAAGCTGAGATGGAGGTTATTAAATTTCCTATAGGATACATGATAGGAGAAAAGGAAGCACAGGTCATGAGATACAACACTTTATTTTTTGTTGCTCTTAAAGCTGCAGACACGATGAGATTCCCACCGACATTTAAAGCATCCAACTTGACCGACATCGAGATCGTTGGTTTCAGTCTGCGGTTCCAGATACTATCGTCAGTCGTTAGGTTTAAAAGATGATGAAATATTCTAGCGTTTATCTGTGCTGCTCGGTCAGTGAAGGAGTGACGCTCCCATCTCGCTATAGGAAATGTTAGGAAATGACTTGCCGCTCGACTCTTCTGTGTGACGAGAGAACCACGATGGAGGAGTGGTTCCTCCTGCCTGTTTCTTCTCTCAGCTCATTCACGTGACGCAGATTCAGCAGAGCATACGCACGAGAGACCCATATCAACTCCAGAAGCGTGTTTAACGCAGATTAAATATTTTCACAAAAGCTGTGTGGAAAAATAGGATGTAAATGTTCTGCTATATGGCCTGCGTTGTGCCAGGGGGAAAGAGTGATCGTCTGCGCTTCAGAAACGCTCCCTGGATATTGCACTATTTTTGGTTAGTGATCCGTCTGCCTGGTCTGATCACACATCCAGCAGGCTTGTGCTGCGTTCATGCTGCCTTGCAAACCATAATTTACAAGTTATAATAACGTCATTTCCCACTTCGACACCTTCGCCTCGAACGCAGCATCAGTCTTAGTAGAGATGGAACAAATCGCACAATGGCTGCTCGCTGTACAAGCTCGGAGTAAAGTAGTACTCGTACTCTTGGAACAGTCTGTGTGTAATCTGCAGCCGTTAAATCCTCCAAGTAAACACGTGCCCAAGATTTACACCAGTCATGCATTAAGAAAATAATCCCAACTGTTGACTGACTCATCAGACCTGGAGCTCGTCCAGTCTCTCAGTCCTGGAGTCTTGCAAATGTGCTGGTTGAGTTGGGAGTTTGTTTGTTTTTTCCCTTCAGATATAATTTTGTACAGTGTGTAAACACACACTGCGCAGTTACGCAGCCTTGTCTCCAAGGTCCTAAAGACCGCAGTCTGTAAGTAGTTGGACGGTGATGAGATTTGTTTTGGCTTGATCACATTAGACTGTCGGCTTTAATTTCAGTGTGTATATCTAAAGAATGAAGCGTACAGGAATCAAGGCCCCAGAGACACTCACTCAAAACACTAAACACACACACACACACACACACACACACGGCCACGTAACGTTTGTAGTGTGGACGCTAATGTGTCTCAGCAACCAAGATGCAGTGACCAAAAACCTCTCAAGTGTTTAATTAAAAAAAATAATGATAATTTAAGTGAAGTTATCAAAAGTGTTAAAAAGAAAGCAAGCAGTACTTGAGCAGTGTTATTTGATGCACGGGATTGTGTTTACTGAGAAGGATAAGGATTTGAATATTAGCTGTAGTTTTGTGTTGCCTTTAGACACAAACACTGAAGGATCAATGCGAATTAAAGACTCCTGTGCATTCACATAAACCTGGAAAGACAATCTGAAGGAGGAAGTTTCATGATTTTATCATAGTTAACATTTCAGATTCATTTTTAATTGCGTACCTAAACAGTAATTCTGCCTCATATCTTCGATGCTGTTTTGTTGAATTACAATTAGCTTTATTTTCTCTGCACATACCCACTACATAGAGTATAAACTTACGAAGGTCTAGATCTAATGAAGCCACTGGAGACGTATTCAAGACTCGTGAGAATGATTTGCTTCCTTTCGTCTGACTGGTTTATAATCCTCTCTTCATGCCGCTTTGGTTCCTGGACTCCACCCTGCAGAGCCTGAAGCAGCGGCTTGGGAAGAGCAACATCCAGGCGCGGCTGGGTCGGCCGATCGGCCCGCTGATGCGGGGAGGTGCCGGGGGCCGTGGCTTCGGTGTGGCGGGGATACGCGGAGCCACACGTGGCCTCAGAGGACGAGGAAGAGGAGGTGCCATGAGAGGCGCGCTGGCTCTTAGAGGTGTGATGAGTTCTCATCCCAGCATGCATAAGCCTGAAATATATTCTGCAATGATGCTGCCAGCCGTGCTGATTTTACAGAGCTTCAAGTTAATTATACCGAACAATACGGTTATTATAGTTAAACTGGGGCATAATGATATATTTGCCATTTGTCAAACTCAAACATCAGAAAATATGAAGCTGCTGCATTGTTACAGACATTATTGCGCAGTATGTTCGCAGAAAAGGACTAAAAGAGTGTGTGTGTGTGGGGACAGGTCAGCTGAAGGGCCGAGGTGGCCCAGGGCGTCTGGGTATTCGGAGGGGAATGCGTCAGCGCGGAGGAGCCACAGGTCGAGGAGCAGTACGTGGAGGAGCCGGAGCCCGAGGTCAGGAGTTACAGGACATTTTATTTATTTATTTGGATATGAATTTGAATAATAATGAATTTTTTTTCTCAGCAGCATTTACACAAAATGTGCTATTCAGTAAAATCCAGTGAGTTTAAAAAACAAAAATGTGTGTATCCTACCACAGCTCCAGATGTCTAAATGTTCATAAAAGGAGTGGCATTGTTCACACGCTCCCTTGCGTATCTTATGTATGTCTGGGGGAATAAAAGCGGTGTCCACTAGACGGCACATCAGAGCCGAATCTTCCATTTCTCCTTAATCCATCAATCCATTTCTCCTTAAAACTTTCTGCCGTGGGTGTGATTGTCCTGCTCTGTGTCTCAAATCAAAAACCCTCACCATGCAATCAAAAATATTTATTTATTAATCTATAAAATCCAGGCCTTTTTGTAGGTTTTAAGAGATGTTTTTTTTTTAATTCAAACACTTAACTACCGTATCCTGTGCCTTTCCTCCAGGTCGCGGAGGTCTGCGCGGTCGTGGCGGTTTCCTCGGAAGAGGCCGTGGTCGAGGTAGAGGCAGAGGAGCAGGACGTCCCGCCGTCACCAGGGAACAGCTGGACAATCAGCTGGATGCCTACATGTCCAAAACCAAGGGACATCTGGACGCAGAGCTGGACGCGTACATGGCCCAAGCTGACCCGGAGAGCATGGAGTGATCTGCTGATGTACACGCTGATATCTTCCCAGCTAGGCATATAGTTACAGGCATTTTTTTTCCTGAACGTCCAATTTAATCAAAATGCTATTTACACTGAACTTTCTACAAAGTGATGAGATATATATGGTGAGAGCTGGATGTACCATCAGATGTTACGCTCCTTAAGCTTATTTACTGATTAGAGGGGAAAAAGGAGCACCTTTTATACAGCGTAGGCTCATTTAGTGTTCACTCAATGCCAATAGAAATGCTGATTGAAGGAACGTGGACACGGATGTGTCTGCACCCTGTAACATCCTGTCCTGTAACTAGGAGCTCTGCCCCTGACATGGACCCTCAGAAAACAGACTTTCTGCCCTCTGACTTTTATTGAGCTGGACTTTGGGGAGAATATTATTATTATTGTTGTTATTATTAATATTGGTCTACTCTAAAACCTAATTAGATTTGTTGTGGCACATGCTGTTCCTGAAGACATTGTGCTACCAACATGCTTCCCCTCCATCTTATGATATTTTATTGTAATTTTAATGGTTATGTTGTGCTCATGAGCTCAGTCATGTGATGACTGCCATTGTTTGTGTGAAAAAAGAAAAGAAAAGAAAAATCCACTACAAAACTCTTGGTTTATTGTAATTCAACACCATTTTTACTTTGTCTTTTAATAAATATTGGCCTTGATGGACAACAAGCTTTGTGTTTTGATCTTAAATGTGAAGCGTCTCAACTCATTGATGGAAATGCTTTTGTTTTTGTTTTTTTAAATGACTGTTTTGCAAAAATCAAAGCAAAAAGCAGTTCTGTAATGTATGTTGTGTAAGAACACTCATAGAGTCCAAATCATTAAATATTTCAGCTTTTGTTTATCTTGTGGTGTCTCAGGTGTTTGATGGGTCTCTTCGAATGTTACTAAGAAGTGACTGAGCATTGTAGATATTTTTATTTTGGTATTATTTGCTGTGTGTGTGTGAGAGAGAGAGAGAGAGAGAACAATGCTTGTAAGAATATCAGCAGCAAAGATTGTGATATATTGTAGTTTTAATAAATAACCCTCTTCACCTCTAGTGTGTTGTCCTAAATGCTTATTAATACTAAATAGCAGACGGCTCATATCTCACTGTTGCTAGGCAACTGAGAAACATGGCTGCCGAACACGGAAGTTAATTAGTGACCGGGGATAAATGGAGCCTGCAGCGCAAAACAAAGGCAGAGGGAAAATAAAATAAAACTACAAAGAATATCATACGATATATTTTCCCCAGAAGTGTTGCTGAATTACAAAGAAAAGCCTCCGTGCGACTAAAATTACACCGTAATTCGCTGCAATGAGCATTAGCTGCTAACCGCCATATTGATTACGTCATTGTTGCGTCACGACTGAGCTATTGCTGAATACCAAAAAAGGGTGTGAAGTCTTGCAATATAATTAATATAAATACATTTTATAATATTAATGTCATATAAATAATAATATAGTATTATCATTGTAATACTGTTGTAGAATATATTAGCGAGCTAGGCGTATGGTCGTACGGAAATGACGTAAGGTTTCCATAACAACAAGATGCAGCTAGGCTCCAGAGGGAAAGCGCACAGCTGCAGAGCGGCAGTGGGAATGTGAGGAGAGCGTTCCTAAGATTATCCTTCGGATATTTCCTTTACTTACATTAAATATTAAATATTAATGTGCTATATTAATATCCTGTGAGTCTTATTGTCAGCTGGACGTCATCTTTATCCGAGAAGGAGCTCAGCAATGCTGGAAGCCATTAAAGTTACTGGTGAGTTTCCTGCATTACCTGATAAACCTAATGCTACAATTCAAATAAATAACTAAATAACTAAAAAGCATCTTTACCACAACAATTTAAAATTTTAACGAAAACAAGATTTCTTCCAAGACTTTCTAGTTATGATCATTGTTCTTCATCACTGATTGTAACATGAAAAGGAAAAACATTAAATGTGATGAGGCTGCACTAGCGTAGAAAATAATGTCTACAGATTCACAAGCTTTGGTCTTTAGACTATATTTTTTCTTACACAATAAAATATGTGTCATTGTTGATATGATGAAGTAGTGTGTTGAGGAGATGTCTAACATCCATGGAAGGAGTCTCCAGTGTCAGCGCTTTGTAACAGTCAGAAGTAAAGCGGTAACTTTTCTGACACGGGAAAGACTTCGGGCAGAGGAGTTTACGCTTTGCTGCTTCATTACACCATGCTGTTTGTTTGTTTGTTTGTTTCCTATAACAACACATCCCCAAGCATTTTATTTTTTTAGCTATTCTCTATCATATTATTCATTTCTCTCGCCTATGCAAATAATCATACTCAGACACAAAGGCAACCCTTTTTTTTAAAAATAAACAACATAACAATAACATGACAGTATAAGACCTGTAATATATGGATCATATTGCTTAAATTGTGCACTGAATTCGATTTTAAATAGTCGTGATCATTTCACATCATGGAGTTTCGTTACAGTAATCGGCTGTGATGATGAAGCCGTGCCCTTCCAGCTCATTGCTCTCATTAGAAGCTCGCTGCTGTTGTGATTCGATGCCTCGGGTGTTTTTTTTTTTTCTGCAGAGTCCTCTCACTGCCCGTGTACTCCCACTGTCCAACATAATCAGGATCATTTTAATGAAGCGTGGCTCGGTGCATCCTCAGAGCTCGAGCACTCCAGCCACCGTGGTCAGTTTAACGTGACTTGATTGTAAAAGACAAAGGATTCATTAGGACTGTGGAGAAGCAAACAAATCCTTACAATAGGCTTTGTGTTGTTCTTTCCATATCGATTTCCTTTGTTGTAGTTACGAGGAGAACACAGAGGTTAGGTTTCCAGGAAAACTGGACCCAAAGAGCAGAGGGAGAGAGACACCTTGACACTTTAAATGTCTGAGGCTGTTTTAAATGTCATATTGCATTTACATTACATCAGCTATTTTTTAAATTGTTCATTAGTAGGCATGGGTGTGTCTCTTCCTCCCTATGGGATTAATGATCTGATGTGTGAAAGATATATTAAAGCAGCCTCTGATCCAGTCTGATTTTAGAGCATGACTTCTTTATGATCCACACTATTATCACTGGGACTGACACCACAGAAGCCACGCCTCCTTTACTGGGTCACGCCTTTATCACTGGGACTGACACCACAGAAGCCACGCCTCCTTTACTGGGTCACGCCTTTATCACTGAGACTGACACCACAGGGGCCACGCCTCCTTTACTGGGTCACGCCTTTATCACTGAGACTGACACCACAGGGGCCACGCCTCCTTTACTGGGCCACGCCTTCGTCATAGGGACTGACACCACAGAGGCCACACCTCCTTTACTGGATCATGCCTTTATCACTAGGACTGATACCACAGGGGCCACACCTCCTTTACTGGGTCATACCTTTATCACTGAGACTGACACCACAGGGGCCACACCTCCTTTACCGGGTCATACCTTTATCACTGAGACTGACACCACAGGGGCCACACCTCCTTTACCGGGTCACGCCTTTATCACTGGGACTGACACCACAGAGGCCACACCTCCTTTACTGGGTCACGCCTTTATCACTGGGACTGACACCACAGACGCCATGCCTCCTTAACTGGGTCACGCCTTTATCACTGGGACTGACACAACGGGGGCCACGCCTCCTTTACTGGGTCACGCCTTTATCACTGGGACTGACACCACAGAGGCCACGCCTCCTTCACTGGGTCACGCCTTTTTCACTGGGACTGACACCACAGAGGCCACGCCTCCTTTACTGGGCCACACCTTTATCACTGGGACTGACACCACAGAGGCCACGCCTCCTTTACTGGGCCACTCCTTTATCACTGGGACTAACACCACAGGGGCCACGCCTCCTTCACTAGGTGTGACTGGCTTTTGGTGATATTGGTGGATGTTTGCATGCCTACGTCATATACTTATGTTTCTCTCTAGAGCATCTCCACTGGGCTGAGAAGGACATGGCTAAGAAGTGTGTACTGAGTGTCATGCAGAAGCCTGTGAGCTCAAGCCAGGTGTATGTGGATCAGTGGTCTGCCAGTGTCCTGAAGAACCCGTTCTCCAGCAGCTTAGTCTTCCCCCAGAAAGAGGAGGAGAAAGAAGGGAAGATGCTCAAGCACTCCCCCTACAGACAGTTTAAAAGAGCACAGCGCATCGTCTCCACATCTACCCACCGAGGCGTGAAGTCTCTCGCGCTTATCGGATCAGGAAACCAGGCCTATGGAGAAATCAGCCAAGCACAGCTCTTCCATTATTCCTGGCCAGGGAACAATATAACCGTACATGGCAGTCCTGTCGGTCTGTCTCCTCGTCCTGGTAGCCAGCTGAATAGAGCTTCTCAACCTCGAGTCAGACTTCCGCAGCTGGCTAAGGGCAGTAGAGATGGAGAGAACACCTTGAAGAAGCTGTGCATCCTCACTGCCATTAAACCATCCAACGTGGAAAGCGAGAAGGCCAAGTTCTTCAAATCAGACTTCAGGTATAACCCGCAGTTTGAGTACAGCAACCCAGCATCACCACAGGTCCTGGAAAAACACAGCAAAGCCTCTGACCGCTTCCTCACACAGGTAACAGTCCATCTCTGATGCTAGGCAAAACACAGAAAACATAGTTCTCACACTCTTACTGTTTAAACCCTGAAAACATATTTCTCCTTCTATCTTCTTTCTTTGTCTCTCATTCACCTATACCATTCCAAAAACACCTTTTTTAACTTCTCATAAACATCATGAACATGACCAAATGTAGTATGAGCTAATGAGCTTACAAGAAGGTTCAATATGAAGGTTTCCTTAGGCTAAATGATATTATTTTCTTATGGATCTGTCCTTCTCTCCCTCCATTCTTTGTCTCTTTTTATGTCTCTGTCCATTTAACATGAGATTTAACATGATGTCACTGCTTAACAGACAGCACTCGTCTTAGCAGCCTTGTAGACCTGAGATTCTTGCTTTTCTTCCACTTGTGTCAGATTCATTCTTTCACCTCTCTATGATACATTAATCTCGTTCTCCCAGGCAGTGCGCATCATGGAGCTGGCTCTGCACAAGTACGGAAATTACGAGAAGTTTGAGCAGGCCACCGGAGGAAGCTTGCTGACCAAGGGCCGAATCTGGGCCCACGTCAAGAAGTACATGGAGAAGGAAGGCTGTGTGGGAGAGGTAAGTGAGGCCCAGCGAGGTTGAGGATCTGAACATCAGAGCATTTATCATAAAATAGATGGGTTTAATGTGCAGTACAGTGCAGTACAGTAAAGCATGTGAAAGTGTGTGTGTTTGTGTGTGTAGATAGTGGTGCACCTGACCGATGACCTGCTCTCCAGAGCCTCCATGACTGTAGTGAACGGCAGACCCACTCTCACCATCAACGTCTCCATGGCCAGGGAGCAGTGGCTCGAAGGCATGCTGAGACATGAGATCGGTGTGTGTGAAAAGCATTCTATAGATCCATAACGTTGTAAATACTTGTTTGTTTTGCGTGCTTGACATTTATCGTTTATGCTAAATATCCCACAGAGGTACAAGATTGAACTCTTTTTTGAAAGTGTGCTTATCCCTCTCCCTCTATCACTCAGGCACGCACTATTTCCGCAGCATCAATAACAACCAGCAGCCGTGGAGCAGCGGAGCCGGGAGGAAGAAGCTCGGCCTGAAGCCGGTCAACCCCACCGAGGAGGGCCTGGCCAGCATCCACAGCGTGCTGTTCCGCAGAGACCCCAGGCTGTGGCGTGCTGCCCTGCTCTACTACACCGTCCACCAGGCGGCGCACATGTCCTTCACTGAGCTCTTCCACGAGCTCGCGCGCTTCGTCCACGATCCCGGCACCCGCTGGGACTACTGCGTACGGGCCAAACGCGGCCAGACCGACACCTCACAGCCTGGTAACACACTCCGCCTTACTGCTAGATTGCATTTAACAGACGCAGTATAATAAATAAAAACGATATGAGGCTATGTCTAATCTTTTTGTCCAATCTGCTCAGGCTGTTTCAATAAGGACCAGGTTTATCTGGACGGCATCCTGAAGATCCTCAGGCACAGAGAGAAGATCGACTTCCAGCTCCTCACTGCACTTGGGAAGGTCAGATTAACTAACGTAGCACTGTTTGAGTTAATATAACTGTTTATTGATTTACATTTCGCTCAAAGCACAGGTGAGCTTTTAAAAGCCTGCTGGTGTAACGGAAATAGCTGATGCTGGCAAAAGTTTGTGCAGTAACCTTTAATTTGCATGTCCAATGTATAGAGAACTAGGTTTACAGGCCACATGGTAAATATAAGCTCGTTACATGTATAATTAGCGCATGTAGCCAATGAAGCTATTTGACAAGCAATTTGCTTTTCTAAGCAGCCAGGAAATCTCCTTGAGATGCTTATCTTGTTTATGACTTTATGACGCTGCAACTCTGTTCTTTAAGTATGTAGTAAAACACCTGGGGCAGTGTTGTTAGAGGAAAACATAACATGTAATACAGACGTGCTTTCCATAACAGCAAGTGTTTTATTCCTCTTATACCACAGCAAGCTTTAGCAACTTAAATAATATCACAGGGTATTTTCGATACAAGTTGAAACAAGTTATTTCCAGTTATCACGTACGTTATATTGGTAGGAGAATGTTGGACATGGAGCTGCCAGGCAGGAGGTGAAGAGGAAGGCCAAAGAGGAGGTATATG